>SJYA01003237.1:75584-297973 GCA_006410615.1 Neotragus moschatus | reverse complement strand
TGATCCAACAGATGTTGGCAATTTGATCTCTGGTTCCTCTGCCTTTTCTAAGTCCAACTTAGAAAAGGAACTTAGATCTGGAAGTTCATGGTTCATGTACTATTGAAGCCTGACTTGGAGAATTTTGAGAATTACTTTACTAGTGTGTGAGATGAGTGCAATTGTGTGGTAGTTTGAATATTCTTTGGCATTGCCCTTCTTTGGGATTGGAATGAAAACTGTCTTTTTCCAGTCCTGTGGCCACTGATGAGTTTTCCAAATTTGCTGGAATATTGAGTGCAGCACTTTCACAACATCATCTTTTAGGATTTGAAATAGCTCAACTGGAATTCCATCACCTCCACTAGCTTTGTTCATAGTAATGTTTTAAAGCCCATTTGACTTTGCACTCCAGGATGTCTGGCTCTAAGTGAGTGAGCACACCACTGTGGTTATCCAGGTCATGAAGATCTTTTTTGTGTAGTGCTTCTGTGTATTCTTGTCACCTCTTCTTAATATCTTCTGTTTCTGTTGGGTCTGTACCATTTATGTTCTTTACTGAGCCCATCTTTGCAGGAAATATTCCTTTGGTATCTCTAGTTACCATCAGAACTATCATAAGACCCAGCAATCCCACTACTGGGCATATGCCCTGAGGAAACCATAACTCAAAAAGACACATGCACCCCAGTGTTCACTGCAGCACTATTAACATTACCCAGGACAAGAGAAGTAATTTCATGTTCACAGACAGATGAATGAATAGAGATGTGGTACATATATACAATGGAATGTCACCCAGCCATTAAAAGAAACAAAACTGGGTCATTTGTAAAGACAAGGACCTAGATAGAGTCTGTCATACAGAGTAAAGTAAGTCAGAAAAACAAATGTCGTATATTAATGCATACCTGTGAAATCTAGAAACATGATACAGTTGAACCTACTTACAAGGCAGGAATAGAAACGCAGAAGTAGAGAAGAAACAGATGGACACAGGGTAGGGGGCAAAAGGGGGGTGGGATGAAGAGGGAGATTGGGATTGACATACATTCACTACCATGTATAAAACAGATAGCTAGAGGGAAACTGCTATGTCAAACTGGGAGCTCAGTGTGGTGCTGTGATGACCTAGAGGGGTGGGGTGGGGGAGGGTTGGAGGGAGGTCCAAGAAGGAGGGACTATATGTATGCATATGCTGTATACAGATATAGCTGATCCGCCTCACTGTACAGCAGAAACCAACACAGCACTGTAAAGCTACTGGACTCCAATAGAAAAGGAAGCGCTCTTAACCCCAGTAACCATATTTGACCTTACCACTAGGTAATCTCCTGAAAATTTAACAAGGAATGATTCATAACTTACCTGATGACAAAATACAGCCATAAAACACAGTGTTTGGCATTTCTAGGGCATCTCTGTGGTGGACAAACAAATCTCTCCCAAAAGACCTGTCTAACAGGGAAAAAAAAAAAAACCAAATAAATATGAATTAACATTGTGCTAAAATTTTTCTGAATATGCAAGAATTTAAGCAGACAAATTCAAAAACTGGCTCTCCTTCTTAGTATGTAGGTAGTAAATTACTAAGGAAAACTCATTATGTCTTGAGATAGTATTACCCCCAAAATTACTTTTACAAGCATTGTAGAATGATTCAGCAGGTTAACTTGATACTCCGCTTAAGTATCATTTTATTTCAAGTAACATTTCCTGGTAAACAGGTTTTTAATTAAAAAGGAAAATTATATTTGCATCCTTGAAAGATAAGAAACTACAGGCTATTTAAATATCTACAGTTTCTATCTTTACTTATCTTTGGCATGAGTTACAAAGGAAAACTACCTGCAAAGGATAATTTCTCCCACAATAATCCCTTCCAGGACTTAACAATTTATAGTGTTCACACACATGATCTCATTTGATCCTCTCAACAGTCCTGTAAGGCAGGTATAACAAGAATTAGCATTAGCTTCATTTTATATGTGAGGATACTGAGGAAGCTGCATGACTTGCTCATGGTCATCCTGCAAGTGGGTTTCAGCCAGATCTTGAACCCCAAGTTGCTGACCCCAGGTCTGTCTCAGTGTTATTAGCGTCAGGTAAGCCACGGCTAAGTCTACCTGATATCTCAGGTCACACTGCAGAGGGACCTTGAGAGTCTTTTAGAGCAGTGATTCTCAACCTTTATTTCTTAGAAATTAAAGGTCCACAGTGATACTTGGGGTATTTGGGAAGCAATTGTAGGAAAGTGAGAAGTCTGGGTCCTGGGCTACTATTCCAAACAAGCCCTGTGTTTAGGCCTCCTATACTGGTCTCAGGTAAAATTTCTTTGGAAGGAAATATTCCACTGCCTTCAAAAGATGTTTGAAACCCCAGAATACTAATCTAAAGTACTCATTTTATAGATTGGAAAAGACCCATAAAGATCACATAATTTATCCTTGTTCACACTCAGCTAAGACTAGAAACCAGTCTTTTTGATTGGGATAAAAGTTAATCCTCTCAGTATGGTGCTTTGTCTGCCTCTGAAGTTCTCTGACTTTAGTGTGTAATCAGGAACACTTGCGGGGCTGGTCGCACGCAGAGTTCTGAGTCCTCTCCCCTGCCTTTCTGCACTGACAGAGGTTCTATTCAATAGGGCTGGGGTCTGGTCTGAGAATTTGCATTCCAGGTGATATTGATGCTGCTGAACTGGAGAAAACATTTTGAGAACCACTTGTCTACAGGATATAAAGCAACAGAAAAGTCAACTGCATTGGCCAGCTAATTGTTACATTTCATCCATTTTATTTCAATCTGGGAAAATGGTAAAAAGGAAGTTCCTCCTTCAGAATTTATAAACCCATTGCTTTCACCATATTGCTACACATTCCTCAACAGCTAGCATTGATATTCTATCACATCAAAGATCCTAAATGATCCATGTAGCAGATGGCATTGCTAGCCCATAGCCCCTTACCAGCTTCTGAGTTCATCTGCAATTGCACTGGGTGGTTTGCATGCTCACTGCCAGCTTCCCACCTCAACAGCTAACATTTCTTTGTGTCTCTATCTGGGGACTTTCTTTAGTCAACAAGAGCGTGCTCAGTCCACAAGCACTGTGTGTGTGTGTGTGTGTGTAATTAATATCCCCACTTTCCCGAGTGACCTTCAAACAACGAGGTCGTGACNAGCACCAAATAATTGATGCTTTTGAACTGTGGTGTTGGAGAAGACTCTTGAGAGTCCCTTGGAGTGCAAAGAGATCCAACCAGTCCATTCTAAAGGAGATCAGTCCTGGGTATTCATTGGAAGGACTGATGCTGAAGCTGAAACTCCAATACTTTGGCCACCTCATGTGCAGTGTTGACTCATTGGAAAAGACCCTGTTGCTGGGAGGGATTAGGGGCAGCAGGAGAAGGGGATGACAGAGGATGAGATGGCTGGCATCACCAACTCTATGGACATGTGTCTGGTTAAACTCCAGGAGTTGGTGATGGACAGGGAGGCCTGGCATGCTGAGATTCATGTGGTAGCAAAGAGTTGGACATGACGGAGCGACTGAACTGATCTGAACTGAACCACTTACTTAGCATCTATTATTGCCAAGGTCTATTTTGTAACTTTTTAGATACATTGTTTGTAACCCTCACAACAATCCTTGGAGATCAATATTACTAATTCTGTCTCACCAGTGAGCAAACCGAGATTAGAGACATTAAGTGACATTGAGTGAGATTAGAGACACTTAGCTAACTAGAATATGACTGAGTTGGGAATGAGAGTTATCCCACTATGCTATTTCCCAAAGTGTTAATTTATTCAACAAATATATGCCAGGCTCTAGGTTAAATGTTGGAGATTATAGCAGTGAAGGTCATGGTTTCCAGCATCATCAACTTAATAATCAGGGGTACAGATTGGCCATTTCACTGAAATACATTTTAACATATGTATACAACTTTGAAACCAACACCATGATAAAGATTATGAACATATCCATCACTGCTCTAAGACTCCTCATGACCCTGTCTAACTCCTGTCTCCTAACCCTCAGTTCAGTTCAGTCACTCAGTCATGTCCAACTCCTTGAAACCCCATGAACTGCAGCCCAGGCTTCCCTGTCCATCACCAACCACCAGAGCTTGCTCAGACTCACTGCTGCTGCTGCTGCTGCTGCTAAGTCGCTTCAGTCTTGTCCGACTCTGTGCAACCCCAAAGATGGCAACCCACCAGGCTCCCCTGTCCCTGGGATTCTCCAGGCAAGAACACTGGAGTGGGTTGCCATTTCCTTCTCCAATGCATGAAAGTGAAAAGTTAAAGTGAAGTCGCTCAGTCGTGTCCAACTCCCAGCAACCCCATGGACTGCAGCCCACCAGGCTCCTCCGCCCATGGGATTCTTCAGGCAAGAGTACTGGAGTAGGGGTGCCATTGCCTACCCTACCTATAACAAAGCAACCACTGATATGCTTTCTTGTGCTGTGATCAGTCTGCATTTTGTGGAGTTTTATATAGATGGAATCGTGTGTGTACGTGTGTGTGTGTGTGTCAGTCATATGCTCTGCACTCCATAGACTGCAGCCTGCCAGGCTCCCTTGTCCATGTGATTTCCCAGGCAGGAACACTGGAGTGTGTTGCCGTTTCCTCCTCCGGGGGATCTTCCTGACTCTTGTCTCTTGCATCTTCTGCATTGGCAGGTGGATTCTTTATCATTGTGCTACCTGGGAATCCCAGATGGAATCACACATACGTATTATTTGCCTGATTCACCTCTGGATATATTTAACCTTTATTCAAGTTTTTTAAATTAGCTTTATTGAAGTATAACTTACATACAAACTCACTAATTTTAAGTGTAGAATTTGATGAGTTTTGATACAAGAATATCAGTGTAATCACCACTAACTCAAGACACAGAACATGTGAAGAGGGATATTTTAAATTTAAGCCAAGGTTTACCCTTAAAAGTACAAAATTTATTAGTTTCAGAAAAAGCCAAGTGTGCTAGACAGATGACATTCAGGCATTATCCTGAGAGCACACTAAAATCAGTGCCACTTTGCTTCCTTTTTAAACCTGCACCGTTGTGGGAACTTGCATTCTCATTGTTTGTGGGAAACCTTTGTGACTGCTATTCCCAGGTGGTGCCAGTGGTAAAGAAACCACTTGCCGATGCAAGAGTCGCAGGTTCGATCCCTGGGTCAGAAAGATGCCCTGGAGAAGGAAATGGCAATCCACTCCAGTATTCTTGCCTGGAAAATTCCGTGGACAGAGGAGCTCGGTGGGCTACAGTCCATGGGGTCACAAAGATTTGGACAAGACTGAGCGACTGAGCACATGCACACACCTTACTCTTCTCTGAAACACCCCTTCGGTGCTTTAGGAAACAACTTCAGAGAGAACGAAACAGGAAGGGCCAGACTTTGATTCATTCACCACAGCGACTTCTCGGTCGCCAGCCAGCCCAGTCACCTGCAGTGGAGAGCTTCACACAGCCCCAGTGTCCATCAGTCACGCCACCTCAGTCTCTTTCCTGTCTCTCTGTTCCCCAGCCTCTCCCCACGCCATTCCATCTAAACACCGTTCCACGTCTCTCTCTGCAGTCGTGCTTTCAGCTTGCTGGGAAGTCTCTCCTCACGGCTGGACAGTGCCCGCAGGAGAAAGTCCACGCTCCGAGAGGCCGCCTTCATAGGCTTCACCTGCTCGTCCTGCTGCTGAGGAGCAGCTGGGAGCCAGCTTCCAGGGCTGAGCCTGGCTCTGCCTGCGTGGACTCTGGGCGTTTCAAGGTCCCTGGCACCTGCACAATGTGTGGAGTGGCCGGGGACTGGACGAAAGACATCGGGAGCATATTGGTCGCAAAGGGATAAAAACGCACCCCCTAAGCTTTGTGTGTTGCTGTCGTTTAGTCACTCGGTCGTGTTTGACTCCTTTTGCAGCCCCACGGACTATACCCCACCAGGCTCTTCTGTCCATGGAATTTTCCAGGCCAGAGTACTGGAGTGGGTTGCCGTTTCTTTACTCTAGGGGATCTTCCCGACCCAGGGAGCAAACCTGCACCTCCTGCTTGGCAGGAGGATTCCTTACCACTTAGGAAGTTTTACTTAGAAAGTCTAATTAGGCCTTTTGTTGGCATTATTAAGAAATGTCAGTGATTTATGTGAGTGTGGGGATTCAGACTTAACAATAGTTGGAGCTTTTGTTGCTGCCTGTGTTAATTTTTTTTTTTTTTTTTTTTGTCAAATACAAAGCATGACGTGACTGGGTTCCTTTCTGAAAGGATCATATTTCACTTATCCAAACATTCACTAAATATCTCTTGAGCACCTATCACATATCTGGCTCTGTGCTAAGCCCTGATGGTACCCTGGGGAAGCAGAGAGGGGCTGTGTTATGCCCTTACAGAGCTAACAGATGAGTCAATGACTCAGGCCACGGCAAGGAGAGCCACGAGGAGATGAGACGCCTTCCGGGAGCAGGGGCACCCACCAGGCAGACGCAAGTGTCCTTCCCCGCAGGAGTGCCTCTGACCACAGTGACAGGAGCTCGGCCCTCTCCTGGCTGCAGGCTTAACTGCAGGGGAGTCAGGGCCCCGGGGGGCTGCCCTGGGGGCAAAAGAGGACTGAGAACTAATCACCCCGCTCCCCCCGGGGGTGCCCTCCGACACCTCTGAGGCTCTTCTCTGCCGCCTTAGCTGGAGCTGCCAGTAGCAAAATGCCAAAAGCAGCAGCGTTTTTTCTCACAGCTCTGAGAGGCTGGGTGGCTGAGATTAGGCTGCCAGCATAGCAGGTTTCCAGTGAAGCCTCTCTTCCTGGCTTGTGGGCAGCCACCAGATCTCTGTGTGCGCACGTGACCTCTTGTGTGACCCCAGAGGGAGACAGAGAGAGAGGTCTCCAGCGTCTTCCTTATTTTTTTTAGAAATGGCAACCCACTCCAGTGTTCTTGCCTGGAGAATCCCAGGGACAGGGGAGCCTGGTGGGCTGCCATCTATGGGGTCACACAGAGTCGGACACGACTGATGTGACTTAGCAGGAGCATAGTCGCTTTACAATGTTGTGTTACTTTCTTCTATAAAGTGAATTGGCCACGTGTGTGTGTGTATATATATATATATATATATATATATATATATATGGGCTTTCCTGGTGGCTCAGCTGGTATCCGCCTGCAATATGGGAGACCTGGGTTTGATTCCTGGGTTGGAAAGATCCCCTGGAGAAGGGAAAGGCTACCCACTCCAGTATTCTGGCCTGGAAAATTTCTTGGACTGTATAGTCCATGGGGTCATGAAGAGTCATACACAACTGAGTAACTTTCACCTCATATATATATATAATATTTATTCAAATATAAAATAGGTGTATTATATTGATTTTTTAATATTTTTATATACATATATCACCTCTTCCTTGGAATTCCCTTCCCACTTAGTCACCACAGAGCAATGAGTGGAGTTAGGTTCTCATTAGTTATCTATTTTATACATAGCAGTGTGTATATGTCAGGGGCTTCCCTGATGGCTCAGTGGTAAGAAATCTGCCTGCAAAGAAGGAGACCCGGGTTCGATCCCTGGGTCGAGAAGATGCCCTGGAGGAGGGCACAGCAACCCACTCCAGTACGCTTGCCTGGAGAATCCCATGGACAAGGGCACTGCAGACCATAGGGTTGCACAGAGTCAGACACAACGGAGTGACTAAGCAGCAGCAGCAGCAGCTCATAAAGGCCAATCCCAACCTCCCAGCTCACCCAGCACTCCCTTCTCGCCTTGACAACTAGCCACACGTTTGTTCTCTATGTCTGTCTCTATTTATGCTTTGCAAATAAGTTCATCTATACTATTTATATAAATATAAATTCCACACATATGCATTAATAGATGATATTTGGTTTTCTCTGACTTCACTCTCAATGACGTCTCTAGGTCCATCCACGTCTCTGCAAATATGGTGCTTCTTTTCATAAAGACACTAATCCTACTATATCTAGGCCCCACCTTTATGATCCCACTGTAGGACCTTCTTGATTTTTAATTACCTCCTTATATGCCCTATCTCAGAGAAGGAAACAGCAACCCACTCCAGTATTCTTGCCTGGAGAATCCCAGGGACAGAGAAGCCTGGCAGGCTACAGTCCATGGGGTCGAAATAGTCAGACACGGCTTAGCGACTAAACCACCACCGCCACCATGCCCTAACTCCAGACACAGTCACAGTTGAGGTTAGGGCTCCAACATACACATTCTGGGGGAACACAATTCAGCCCACAGCATATACCATCTTCCAGAGTTCTCCAGTGAGGCTGAGCCCCAGGTACCTATCTCCCAGTAACTTGCTCACTAATGCACGCTGAATTGGTTTCTTTTCCTTCCCTCTTCATTTTCCTGTCTTCCCACCAGAGTGTCCTGAGACTACCTCCCAAATGAATAGTTTGCACTCAAATTTCAGTCTCAAGGTATCCTTCTGCTGCTGCTGCTGCTGCTAAGTCACTTCAGTCGTGTCTGACTATGTGCAACCCCGTAGACAGCAGCCCACCAGGCTCCCCCATCCCTGGGATTCTCCAGGCAAGAACATTGGAGTGTGTTGCCATTTCCTTCTCCAATGGGTGAAAGTGGAAAGTGAAAGTGAAGTTGCGCAGTTGTGTCCGACTCTTCGCGACCCCATGGCCTGCAGCCTTCCAGGCTCCTCCATCCATGAGATTTTCCAGGCAAGAGTACTGGAGTGGGGTGCCATTGCCTTCTCCGAAGGTATCCTTCTAGGGGAACCCAACCAATGACCAGAGTGCATAACGGTGGACCTGCCCTAGACCTGATGGGATTTTAGAAATCAACGGTGTCAGGAATTCTTTCCTAAGGGCTCTGCAGGAAGCCACTTAAGGTCTTACCCAAAGGACTCAATCTCTGGAATGAAGTAGAGAAAGGATTAGAGGAGGTAAAAAGTCGATTCAGGCAACTAGTTGGGAATCTATTCAGTCAAATTAGGACTAAACTGTGAGCCATATTAGAAAGGAGGCAGTGAAGACAGAGACTGACTTGGTGCCTGGTCCATAGTGAGTCACTCAACAAATATCTTTGGATGAAAATTAATGAATGGGCTCAGTCTATCCAGTCTCAGGGTAGACTGACAGAACTCAAAGACTGATTAGATCTGGGACTGAGGGGAAAGGAAGGAACTGAAAATGCTCCCCGTCTGCAGAATTAAACAGCTAAGTGGATTCTGGTTCCATTTGCTGAATACGGATATAGCTTTGAGGAGCAGGGGCAGATACAGGGGGTAGGAGATGAGTTTGATGCATGATATACACGTGAGACATCTAACTGATGCTGAGGAGGCAGTTGACCATACGGGTTTGGAGCTGGGTAGGAAATCGACCTGAATATTCACGGAAGGACTGCTGCCGAAGCTGACGTGCCGATACTTAGTGCCACCCAATGAAAAGAGCTGACTCATTGGAAAAGACCCTGACGCTGGGAAAGACTAAAGGCAAAATGAGAAGGAGGTGGCAGAGGATGAGATGGTTGGATGGCATCATGGACTCAATGGACATGAATCTGAGCAAACTCCAGGAGACAGTGAAGGACAGAGAAGCCTGGCATGCTGCAGACCAGGGGGTTGAAAAGAGTTGGACATGACTCAGCGATAACATCAGAGATGCCTATTTGGGTCCCACCGGACCAGCCACGTAGGAAATATGACCCGGAAGATCTCCACTTCCCCTACTTTCTGGAGTTCTCTCTAAAGTAATATTTTAGGACTATGATGGAGTGTGAAGGAGTATTCCTGGGTTGGGAAGATCCTCTGGAGAAGGAAATGGCAACCCACTCCAGTATTCTTGCCTGGGAAATCCCATGGACAGAGGAGCCTGGCGGGCTACAGTCCACAGGGTTTCAGTGAGTTGGACACAACTTAGTGACTAAACCATCAGCATGATGGAGAAACTACTATGTGCCAGGAGTTGTACAAGGTGTCTGTTTAATCATCAGAACAGTATGAAACATGATCTCCACCTATAGATGAGGGACTGAGGTGCAGAAAAGTGAAGTAACTTACTCAAGGTCACACAGCTGGTAAGCAGCTTCGGAAAAATTCTGGACTATCTTACTTCAGATTTCATGGCCTTAAAGAAAATAAGAATCAACAGAGTGGTTCTGTATCCTACGTCTCTCAGCCTCACTGCACGCCACAATGAGCAATTTCCGAAGTCAGGTGCATTCACTAGAAGGATCTTTCCATTTCAGGGCCCAAAGACTCCCTGCAATGCCCTGCTGAGCGACTCAGCAGTCATCTGGACAGTTCTCTCTCCGAGTGGTCCCCCTGCTGGTGACCCTGTTACAATTCAAACTGAGGCCTCAATTTCTGTCTGTAGATTTGCTTTTTCTGAACATAGCATCTAAAAGAAATCACGTCATGTGTTTTTTTGCAAGCTTTTCTTAGTGTGCTGTATAAAAGGTAAAATATTTAGTATTTCTTCATATTTAGTATGAAATAGAGGGAATAATCCAAAGCCTCATTGTTTCATTTAAAAATAGAACACACTGCCTTGGATTTGCTAATATTAATATATAGTCCTGAAAATGTCCCAACTATTTTCTCTTCTGCAAATAAATATTTTTTATAAATCTGCATTAAACTTAAACATTTATTTGGAAAGGACTGACACTGACATTCTTCAATGTTATATATTTTCTCTTTAGGTACATAGTATTTCCTTTCCAATGAAATATGCTAATTCAAAAGTTTTAAGAGCTTTAAAATATATATATTATTTAGGTTTTGAATATATATTATCAGTATTATAAACTCTGTTCTTTTTGTGGTATTTTTATATGGCATATTTTCCCATAGTCTATTCTAAATCATTGTTTCTGATAGGAAAGCTATGGAATTGTGAATTAAAATTTTGGAAAACAGTATAGAGGTTCTTCAGAAAATTCAAAATAGAACTACCATGTGATCCAGCAATCCCATTTCTGAGTATTTATCCAAAAGAACTGAAATTAGGATCTCAAAGAGGCATCCACACTTGTAAGTTCACTGGAGTATTACTCACAATAACCAAAATATAGAAACAACGTCAATGTCCATTGATAGATGAATGGATAAACAAAACATGGTATATTCATTCAATGGACTATTATGTACCTTTAATAGAAGGAGGAAATACTACCGCTTGCAACAACATGAATGAACCAGGAGGACATTACGCTAAGTGAAATAAGCCAGTCACAGAAGGACAAATACTCTATGATTCCACTTATTGGCAATACCTAAAATACTCAGCCTCATAGGAAGAGGAAATAGGGAGCTGCTGTTCAACAGGAATGAAGCTTCAGTTATGCAGCTGCATGAATATTAGAGACCTGCTGTTAAACAGAGTGCCTGTTGTTAACAATATTGTTATTATACACCTGAGACTTTAAGAGGGCATATCTCACGTGTTCCTACCACAATAATAAGAAAACCAAGTGAAAAGCAATTATACAAATACAGCTTCTAAAAGGTGGAAGCTATTATCCATACGGCCTCATTCTCCGTATGGAGGCAGTGTCGCTCCACATGTTCTGATTCCTTTAATGTTTGTTACAGGGAGAGTTTCACAGACGACTTTCTGGTACGGGGGTGGGCATCCCACCTGAGGCTCAGAGAAGGCTCCAGAGATTGGGCAAGCTGATAACTTGAGCCCAGGAGATGAGCTCATTCTTTCTGCCAGTCACTGCCCTCTGGCAAAAGGCAGAGCCTGAGAAACTAGACCTAAGGTGAGAGGCACTGAGGCAGCAAAAGACATGGTCAGTGGAGTTCATCCTGGAAACTGTCTGCATCTGACTTCCCCCCACCCTCCTCCACACTGGAGCCAGCGGGAACGCTTCTGATCATACAAGTGTGTCCCTACTGGCTCACCCAGCCTCCCCTCTCCCTCCATTTCTCTCTCTGAGACCCTAACCATTTCTCCCAGCTCCATAAGGAGCTGACTCATGCTCATTTCCACCTCCAGGCACTGGGACACGCCCTTGTCTCTGTCCCAGCCCCTCTCAAGCCCTAGCCTCCAAAACGACTCATGCCTGCTCACTCTCAAGCTGGGTTTAGACCTCACTTCCTCTGGGAACGTTTTCCCTGAGTCTCAAGACTGGGCTGGGTTTTCCCTTAACACTCTGCTTTCACTCCTGTTCCAGGGGCTACCCAACTCTGTTTCTATTGCCCCTTCCTCCGCCTAGACTGAAACCTCCTCCAGGCAAGAGTCAGAATCTGTCCAACATCTGACCTCGTGAGATACCCCAAGTTAGAACTGCCCAGTCAACTCGCTCCTAAATTCCTGAGCCATAAAAAACTGTGAGATAGTAAGTGATTATTGTCTGAATCATTAAATGTGGGTAATCTGTTATGTAGTAAGGAACCATTAATGCACTATCAAAACTCGATGGTTTTAAACAACCATATCCCAGACTCCGTAGGTTAGTATCTGATGATCTGTCTGTGGCATCAACTGAAATCAGCTCAGCCGTACTCAGCTGATGGATGGGCTGGTTGGGAAGAGCCAAGGTGGTTTCACTCACGTACCTGGCACTTTTGGGGCTGGAAGGCGGAACTCAGCTGGTTGACCACGGAGCATACACTTGGTCTGTCTAGTATGGTCGTCTCAGAGTGGACTTTCTACAGGCAGCTGACCTCCCCCACAGCAAGTATCCCAAAGAACTTGGAAGACGCTGCCTGCTTTGGAAGGTTTTATGATCCAGCTTTGGAAGCAACATAGAGTCGTTTCTGCCATATTCTGTTGGCTGAAGCAGGCACAAGACCACCCAGATTCAAGGAGAGGAAACAGATCCCATTTCTTGATGACAGGAGTTATCAAATAACGTGTAGCCATTTTTAAATTAACTTTAAACATGTAATCTATGTATGATAGAATGCACCCATTTAAAGATAATTTGATGAGTTTTAACAAATACATCCACCCTTGTTACCACCACCACAATCGAGCTCTAGAACATTTCCTTCCTCCTGAAAAGTTCCCTCCTGTCCTGTTATAGTCAATCCCTTCATCCCCCCGACCCTCACCCCCATCAGCATTCGGAAACCAGTGATCTGCTTTCAGAATTTTCTAGAATTTTCTGTGATATGGTATATAACTTTTCACACTTGACTTTTTCACTTAGCTAAATGCTTTTGTGACCATCATGCTGTTGAATGTATTGATGGTTAATTTCTTTTTTATTACTAAGTAGCTTCTATTGTATGAATGTAAACTTTTTGCTTATGCAATTACTTGCTGATGGACATCTGAGTTGTTTCCAGATTTAGATTATCATAATAAAGCTGCTTGGACATTCATTTTCTTTCTTTTTTTTTTTTTTTCTGGATAAATATCTAAGGGTATGGTGGTGGTTTAGTTGCTAAGTTGTGTCCAGCTCTTGCGACTTCATGGACTATAGCCCACCAGGCTTCTCTGTCCATGGGATTTTCCATGCAGTACTGTAGTGGGTTGCCATTTCCTTCTCCAGCAGATCTTCCGGACCCAGAAATCAAGCCTGGGTTTCCTGCATTGCAGGCAGATTCCTGCACTGCAGGTGGATTCTTTACCAACTGAGCTACAAGGGAAAACAAGGGTGTGGTAGCTGGGTCATACAGTAGACATGTTTAACTTTAGAAGAGATTACCAACTTGTTTTCCAAAATGGTTGTGTCATGTTCCTCTTCCACCAGTAACATAAGAAAGTTCTAGCTGTTCCACATCCTTGTCAACACATAGTATTATCAGTCTCTTTAAGTTTAGCCATTCTAGTGGGTAAATAGTGATATCTCATTGGGGTTTATTTTGTATTTCCCTTATGACTAATGATTTTGAGCATGTTTTAATATAACAGTTGTCCAATGATATATTTTCTTTTGCAGAGTGTCTGTTCAAATTGTTAGGCATTTATATCCGATTATTCTATTTTCTCATTACTGAGCTTTAGAAGTTATTTATAAATTATGGACACCAGCCTTTAGTCGAGTATATAAGTTTCAAATATTTTTCCAGATTGTGGTTTGCCTTTTCATCTTCTTAAAACTAATTAAAGACTAAACACCTGGGAATTTTACTGCTAAACATAAAGTTGCTCATATTGGAAACAGAACAGTTTTGCAAAATCGAGTAAATAAGTTGAGTATGTGGTCCCTAAACTAAGGTTCCTAAAGTCTTTCTCAGTCTGAGCCATCTTCGGGCACGCAGATCCATCTCCAAATGGAACCTCGAGCAGGAAGGAGCCTGATACCTAAAACTGAGCTTGTGTGATCGACACTGGGCTGCAGCAACCTAGGTGAAAGAGGAAGCTCGTCTGAACCTTTGAGAGACTTCCCAGGATAATGCACTGAGCACTGAAAACCCCTCCGTTATCACTTCCCCTTCATCCCTGAGGACTGCGCTCGAAGTTCTTTTCCTCCCTAGTCCCCTTCTCTCAAATGTATATTCCTCTCCTGCCATAAAAGTTAGTCTTTCTCAGTGCATGGGGCCCCCAAAATAACTTCTGGACACAAATACAGGGGATTTTCTTACAGTTCCAATGAAATGTTCCACGATTGCCTAGAACATTCTTGAATTTGACTTGACTTCAAGGAACCAGAAGACAAAATACTGTGCATGGTGACTCTTTGTTTGGAAACTCATGTAACTGTTTCTTAAGAATTCCTGCCTGTTGACCTTAAAAACATACCAAGCGAGTGATTAAAATTCCATTTTCTTTTTAAAGAAACTAACTAAAGAGCAGAAATACTTAATTTTGATTAAGTCCAAATTATTATTCTCTCTCTCTCTTTAGATTCAAGCTCTTTGCCTACCTAAGGTCCCAAAGATTTTCTTCTATGTTTTACTTTAAAAGTTCTATAGCTTCAGCTTTTACGTTCAGATCTATGATTCATTTTAATTTCCTTGTGTACGGTCAAAGTAAGCCTCATTTTTTTCCTCCCCAGATATGCAATTGCTACAGTAGCATTTGTTGAAAATAGTATCCTTTTGTTAATTACCTTGGCATTTTTTTCTGAAGCAACTGGCTATAGTATTTCCAGATTTTTTTTGGTCATGTTCTATTTACTTGAATGGAGTTTCCCAGGTAGCACTAATTTTAAAGAACCAGTTGCTAATACAAGAGACACAAGAAATGAGGGTTTGATCCCCAGGTGGGGAAGATCCCCTGGAGGAAGGCATGGCAACCCACTCCAGTATTCTTGCCTGGAGAAAATCCCATGGACAAAAGAGCCTGACCAGCTATGGTTTAGAGGGTTGCAAAGAGTCGGACATGACTGAAGTGACTTAGCACGCACACACACATTTACTTGAATGCTTATCCTATGTGGTCATGTTTGAACACGGCCTGAAGGCTGAATTGCTCTTGTAACACCACACGCTGAAGCCTTCAGGCCCCACGCACAGCACCTGGCTCCAGCTCCTGGGGCATGACCCTCTGTCTCCGACTTAGCATCCTGGGCTCCTCTTCCCCCAGGAGAACAGAGATCACACAATTAATTTCCAGACTGACTCAGAGGAGATCAGTGGGAGAGAAGAGGTTTCTTTTTTGCCAGAGTACTCTTCATTCAACTTAAACTTGGTTTGAAGAGAAGAAGAGACAAAGGCTGAAGAGCCATACCTCCAGCCTGAAGGGGGAAAAAAAAGGTAACCTTTATCCCCTGGAGGAGGAAAGGGCAACCCCCTCCAATATTCGTGTCTGAAAAATCCCATGGACAGAGGTGCCTGGCGGACTACAGTCCAAAGGGTAGCAAAGAATCAGACAGGACTGAGCAACTAAGCACGCATAAATAAAGTGGAAACAACCCCATTTTATAATCATACCAGTGGATGAAGGTCAAAACATTATCCCTTCAATGAGTTTGTCACCATGCCTGCCTGAAGGTGGTGTAAACTTTCCCTCTCAAGAGAGCACTTTACTTCATGACTTTTTTTGCAAAACACCAATTTAACTGCTTCCAATTTTTCAGGAACCAAGTTTTTGGATAAGAAGTTACAGCAGGGCTTTTCCAGTGCTTAAAAGTAACTTTGTTGTCAGTTAAAGCTCTGATTTACCAGAAGTCTGAACTGTTTTATAAAATCAGTGGGTTAATCACTAGCTCATATTTCTAAAAATTATTGTGAGACTTAATACATTTGGTTGACTGCCTTATGGTTTATTTGCAAAGGTAATGAAAATAAGTTTAACAGTATAAAATGTCTAGCCACAGAAATACCAAACAAACTCTTTGTGTTTCTGTCAAAATCAGATAACATAGTTGGCTTTTTCTACCACAGACACTCTCCTACCTCTATTTCCCCATCAGCATGGAAAGGCTAACAGAAAATCAAGGCCAAATGAAGAAACTCAACAAATGGTTTTTATCTGGCTTCACTGTTTGACCACCAACTGCTAACACCATAAGAAAAACTGCACAGGAGATAAATGATAGGGTAAAAGTACATTTTTGACCATGGGCCCAGACTCTAGCAAAAGAAGGACTTGTAGAATGTGATTTGGGAATGAATTCAAAGTCCTGAAGAATCACAAAATTGTTTTTCCGTTTAACAACAACAAAAAACCCCCAGGTTTTGAAAGTTGGGATGGGGGTAGCTTTTTTCCTCTCACATCTGTTCAGTTCAGTTCAGTCGTTCAGTCATGTCCGACTCTTTGCGACCCCATGAATCGCAGCACACCAGGNTTTAAGTCTGAATTTGTCAATAAGGAGCTCATGATCTGAGCCACAGTCAGCTCCTGGTCTTGTTTTTGCTGACTGTAGAGAGCTTCTCCATCTTTGGCTGCAAAGAATATAATCAATCTGATTTTGGTGTTGCCCATCTGGTGATGTCCATGTGTAGAGTCTTCTCTTAATTATTTCACTCCCCAACCTGTTGCTGCTCTTCTAGAGAAGACCAAGGAACTCAAAACACTTTATCAGATGTGTAGAACATAGCAAATAATTGACACTGAACAAATATAAAACACTAATATAATAAAGGGCAGTTTGAACTAGATAGAAGACATAAGTGACCTCAAACTAGCTAGGTTTCAGGTGACTTTTTACTTAGAAAAATTACCTTAACCAAAGGTAATTAATATTTTTATTAGCTGCTGCAGTTCTCATCCATAAGCTTTTAATATGTATTCATGTAACTGCACTAATCATGAAATATATGAAAATGTATTTTTAAAAAATCAAATTCAAGGATGCCAAATGTCAGACTTACAAGACAAAAAGGATGCCTAATTGACTCAAATGTAGCTAAGTGCTCTCAGAATATAAGAAATTGTCTTGAGGCAGGAAATGAGAATGAACCCAGGTGAGGAAAAGAGGAAATTCAGAGGTTGTATGTGTATATTTTCCCCCCTTGAAATTAGGAGTTCAGTTCAGTCGCTCAGTCATCAGCATCAGGTTTTTTTCCAATGAGTCAGTTCTTCACATCAGGTGGCCAAAGTATTGGAGTTTCAGCTTCAGCATAGTCCTTCCAATGAATATTTAGGACTGATCTCCTTTAGGATGGACTGGTTGGTTCTCCTTGCTGTCCAAGGGACTCTCAAGAGTCTTCTCCAAAACCAGAGCTGCCAAAAGTGGAAAGAGAGGGAAAGACGAAATCTATAAGGGTTTTCTTGAGGTTTTGGAGAGGGGAAAAATTTAAAAAGGTAAAATGAGAAGGAACATAAGCAGGATCAAGGGCTTTTAGACCTGCAAGTTACCTTAAAAGCATTTAGTCCAGGGGTCTGCCGTTGTCCTTGAAGTTAAACCTGAGAGAATGCGTACACAAAATGAAAGCAGGCAGGAGAGAGGCCTTCCTGGTGGAAGGGGCGGGTGGGGGCGGAGAAGTGGGCATAACTCACATCCCTTTCCCATCCTACAAGCTGTCGGAAAACCACTGTCCACTCCTGATGTCTAACTTTACGTTGGAAGAAACAGTGAGTAGCTTACGGTCACAACATAGGGCCTAGATCTCAAGCCTCTACACCACTCGCGGCTTCCCAGTTCGCCACGGGAGGGAGTTAAAAGTGGGCGAGTGAGTCTTGGAAGAAAAGCTATGACCAACCTAGACCTAGACCAACCTAGGTTAGTTATGACCAACCTAATATGCTAGACAGCATATTAAAAAGCAGAGACATTACTTTGCCAACAAAGGTCCGTCTAGTCAAAGCTATGGT
The DNA here is from genome assembly GCA_006410615.1 of Neotragus moschatus. Classification (NCBI taxonomy): domain Eukaryota; kingdom Metazoa; phylum Chordata; class Mammalia; order Artiodactyla; family Bovidae; genus Neotragus; species Neotragus moschatus. The sequence continues at coordinate 279,868 of SJYA01003237.1, read as the reverse complement.
TTTTCCAGTAGTCATGTATGGATATGAGTTGGACTATAAAGAAAGAAGAGCGCCAAAGAATTGATGCTTTTGAATTGTGGTCTTGGGAGAAGACTGTGGAGAGTCCCTTGAACTGCAAGGAGATCCAACCAGTCCATCCTAAAGGACAGATCAGTCCTGGGTGTTCATTGGAAGGACTGATGTTGAAGCTGAAACTCCAATACTTTGGCTACCTGATGCGAAGAGCTGACTCATTGGAAAATACTCTGATGCTGGGAAAGATCGAAGGCGGGAGAAGGGGACGACAAAGGATGAGATGGTTGGATGGCATCACCGACTCAATGGACATGGGTTTGAGTAAACTCCAGGAGTTGGTGATGGACAGGGAAGCCTGGCGTGTTTCAGCTCATGGGGCTGCAAAGAGTCGGACACGACTGAGCGACTGAACTGAACTGAACTGAGGGAGTCTCGGTGCAGCTGCGCGAGTTGAGACGGTGAAAAACGGGTGGGGAGACAGCGGGAGCGCGGACCCTCGACCTGACTGTTCCCCACTGCGGCCACCAGGGGGCGCGCCCGGCCCGCCGCTCGCGGCTGGTGGTGGTGGAAGGGGGTGGCCCGAGCGCGCCGGTCGCCTTGGAAACGGAGGGCCCGGCGGCTGCCCTAGCGTGAAGGCGCCGGGTCCGCCCGCCGGCCGTGCGCGCTTCCTTCGGGTCCACTGCTGTGTATCCGCACACGGAAGCCGTCCAGGGGAGGTAAAGACACTACCTAGCCTCCTTGCTTGGCCCCGGCTCCTTCCAGTCTCACTCTTAAGACTTTTTATGAGCATCTCCGCCCGGCCATTGGCACCTGAGGCTGGTTCCGCCATAAAACGGGCCTGGGGTTTCCGACTTTTTGGGGGTCCAACATCGGGTGAAGTGCTGGGCGGTTAGAAGCCCCTAACCTCCTAACCTTTTCACCCAGGAGTCACAGAGGGAGGAAGAACTTTTTGGATCCGACCAGAATACTAACGCATCTCTCTCCTCGCCTCGCAGTAGAACCCCTGGATACGTTGCTCATTTGCCTTTCTGAGATCTCAGAGCAGGATCTGACTTTGACTCAGGTTTGTAACCTTCGTGATGCCCTCAGCCTCTAGCACACACCGGATGCTCAGTAGACTAATCATGCCTTCTGTTCGTATGGGGCTTTATCGCTTGGCAATTTTCCCAAAGCATTAGAGCCTCATTAATAATCCTGAAAGGTAGGAAAGATGGAAGAGAAAGCGAGGGTCAGAGAGGGTCAGAGGTCTAGCGACCTGTCTGAGGTTATTAAACTCCTTCATGGAGGAGCTAGGTCTAGACTCCAATCTCCTTAGTGCTCTTCTCGCTGAATCCGCAGTCTGGTGAAAGGCTTCAGATGACAGACCCCGCAAATCCTTGCGTCCTTAGTACCAGCATGGAGCCCTCCCGCTGCAGCTTTATAAGCTCTGAGTGTGGCGTTGATGGCCCTTCACCCTCGGCCTCTTGCCCTGGCTGCCGGCAGCATCCTTCTAAATAGGACACTTGGCTTCTTTCTTTTGTTAATCTGTTAGATTTGTTTCCTCATTCCCCTTCCCCTTCTTACTCCATAATTCTCCACTGGGTGGAGAGAGTTGAGAAAGCAGTTGGGAGGTGAGAGAACATGTCACATCTGATGAAAAAAAAAAAAGAGAAAGCTTCCTGTAAAGGCAGAGAAGGAAAAGAATAAGACTAGGTGTTTATCAACATGTGTAATAATTGCTCGTTGTTTTTTTTTCCACCATCCCTAAGACCCAGCCCCAGTTGGTACACTTTATTCACTGTTGGAGGAGAAAGGTCTTTTCATTCTCCTTTGCCATCAGAGTGTGGAAAGTCCTACATGTATATATGTCCATTTTTCTCACAATATTCTCTTCACGGTTATGTTTCTTTTCCAAATTGGCTGTATCTTACATTTTACAGTCGTTTGGGGCTATCTGTACATAATCTATACAAAAGAGATGGGTCTGAAATTTTGCGAGACTAAATTTAGGTGATATTATCACTACTAAGAGACTTTAAATGAATTCAGGTGTTTTTATATATATATATATATATGCTGGAGAGCATTTCTACAACATTTTAGATTGTATTAAAAATGTATCCTAGCCTAACTGAGAATCGAATTTAAAAGTCATTTTACTTTCCAAATTCAGGGTATATACAATATTATGAGCAAATAAATAGGACCATCAGGAAAGAAAGTGACTGTGCATTGTTTGCCAGTCAAGCATTTGAATCAGATCTGAACACCCAGTTTGTGCCCACGGGAGATGGTGACCTATATGCTAATATCTGTTTTTGAATTCCCAAAATGAGTTGCTGAAGTAGTTACCATTCAGTATTTGAGGAGTTATACTTTGTTGAAGATGAGTGCCTTAATGCTTAGATGTCAGATTTTTTGTTAACAGAGGCTTTTGGAAGTACTGCATTATTACAGCTGTTGTTAGACTGACAAAATTTCATAGCTTGTTAATGGCAAAGCCATGTGTAGACCTCAAGACTTCTAATACTCATAGAGAGATCTTTTTTTAACTAGATCATGCTCTCAACCCCTGATGGAATCTTATTCAGAACTTTTATCATTACTAATGCTATTAAGTAAATATCCACCATTTCAATCTATATATGAAACATTAGCTCGCAAACATCAGGATCCACTTCAAATGTCTAGAAAGGCATTAGGGCAGAAATGCCACTCCCAGCCTCCATAGAACTATGAAAGGGGTCATAGGAAGCTTCTGGATATTCATGGCTCCACAAAGTCATGAGGAACTTTTTAGGTATTGAGCCAGGACCCTGAGACGGTGCAGGAAAGGACAGACTCCTTGTTTGGGGGATAATGCAGAAAGTAAGGAATCCACCTGCAGTGGAGGAGACCTGGGTTTGATCCCTGGGTCAGGAAGATCCCCTGGAAAAGAGAATGGCTGCCAACTCCAGTATTCCTGCCTGGGAAATCCCATGGACAGAGGAGCCTGGTGGGCTACAGTCCATGGGGTCGCAAAGACTGGGACACGACTGAGGGACTAACACACTTTACAGAGTCAAAGCATTATGGGATGAGAGGATATTTGAAGAAGATGGCTTATTATATATTGCTTTTTACTAAATAGACTTCTTACTTTTCACTGAGAAGCACTTGGGGAATACTTTTTGAAACATTTCCTGATAGAAAATGACTATGGAATAGTCTCTGAAAATGCTGGATACCCAAGTCCTTCAAACTCAGCCTCCTCACCTGCCCTCACTGCGTGTGTGTATGTGTGTGTGGGTGTGCACATGCGTGCACTCCGTAGTGTCCAACTCTTTGTGACCCCATAGACTGTAGCCCACAAGGCTCCTGTTTCCACGGAAATTTCCAGGCAAGAATACTGCAGTGGGTTCCCATTTCCTCCTCCTGATCCACTGATCAAACTGGTGTCTCTTACATCTCCTGAACTGGCAGGTGGATTCTTTCCACTAGTGCCACCCATAATATATGTTACTGATGCCCCAACAGAGTTGGGAGAGGAAAAACAAGCACAAAAGATCATGCCCTGGGGAAGTATCTCTCTAGCATTTGTTACTTGTGTGGTTTTCTAAGGCCTGTTAGAGTTGCTCTCTCTCTCTCTCTTTTTTTTTTTAAGTTCTATTGGAGTATGCTTCTTTCTTCCTATCAGTGTAAGTAGAGGTCTCACTTCTTTTATATTTTATAACTACAGGCCAGAAAAATCACCACAGACGAACACGCACTTAATAGATGTTTGAAGTTACTGACAAATCCGGGCAAGTATTTGTTTGTCAGGAATTATTTTAAGTGAAATCTTCTTGGAGGATAGTTATTTTGTAGCTGTTTTTTTTTTTCTAGAATTCTCACCTTTGCCTGAGATAGGAATCCTCTAGGTGGTCAGGAACTGTAATTCTTTGTCAATGTTTATTAAAATCCCCATTGTTTGTAGGACATTATCTCATGCAAAAGTACATTTTGACAGAATGTCATTAGCTCACTGCAAAAAGGCAACTGTCAAGCAGGTGACCCAAATGGCTTACTAATTTTCTGTAAAATGTGGGAAACAATGAATCTTAATATAGTTTATGCACAAACCACTTATGCTTAATGGATCCACATTTTCACTCATATTTTATTAAAATCTGTTGCCTTGAGCTGCAGTTAGGTAACTAACTGTACGTTGGTCAGAGAGTCAGAAACATAACAGCCAGGTAACTGAAGTAATTGAGCAAAATGAGGTCATTTTTCCTCCAGCACCAGATGGGTACCACAGGTGGAGACCGTAACACTTGATCTCTTCCGTATGACTCAGAAAGAAAATTAGAGATTAATGTTATTTGTTTCCGCTTTTAAATAGAATATTTTATAGTAAAAGTTTTTGCTAAACACTAAGTTCCTGTAAAATGAAACCCTTGACAGCATGCTATGGTTTTGTGTAGCTGTTAAGTTAAAAATGCTAATTTTAAAATAGAAAGTAATGTAAAAATTCAGTTTTCCTGAAACAAAAGATAGCAATTTTGTTTTCCTAGTGATAAGTTTCTGTGAACTGTGCCAGTATGCGGCCTATGGAACCATTCTCAATACTTCCACATCTGAGACAATAACACTATATATTAACCTATCTTAATAAATTGAATCTTTTTGATAGGTCACGTTTGTGGTTTCAGCAAATATATTGTAGTATATTTGCATTCACAAATCCTAGAACCTATTAGGATAGAGAGATGAACACACTTGGCTAGAAAAGTCTTAGGTACCAAGACTGAACCTCTCCAGAGGTCTGGTTATGCAAACGGCAAGTCTGCAGGGGAAAAGTGTGTTTTTATTTCAGAGAGTGTTTCCATTGTGGATCTGAATGATTTGTGTAGATTGCCTATTCGGTGATGCACATCAGTGATGAAGGCTGATGGTCGAAAACCACATGGATTCGTATTTACACCTCACCTCTTACTTGGCAGCAGGCAGTATTCGTCTGCTTTAGCTACCTAAAATGCTTCTGGAGCCATAACCAAAGAGGCAAAAATACTTACTAAGTTATTTCTATATGGCAGACACTATGCCAGATGCTTTAAATATTAACCCATTTCATCCTTCTCCTGCATTGCAGGCAGACGCTTTACCCTCTGAGCCATCAGGGAAGCACCATTTCATCCTTACTAGTGTTTAAAATAAGAATTTTGTTTTCACTTTACAGATGATGGAACTGAAGCTGAAAAAGATTAAGTAGCCTAGTCAAGGTCACTTAGTAGGTGGTAGATGTAGGATTAAAATATGTCTACCTGATTCATCCATCTAATTGTTCATTTGACAAGGACCCCATCTACTGTGTAGGAGGGGAAATACAGTAATGTACAAGAATTACATCATCCCCACTCTCATGGAGTTTCCAGCCATTTTAACAAATAACTACAAAGGTTATGTTTTTCCTACCACACCCACCTAGTAATACATTGAATACAGGTTAGGTACTTACCTTCTTGAGGTCTGTTGTTCAGCTGCCAAGTCATGTCTGACTCTCTGCAACCCCATGAATTGCAGCACGCCAGGCTTCCCTGTCCTTCATCATCTCCTTACATTTGCTTAAATTCATGTCCACTGAGTCGGTGATGCCATCCAGCCATCTCATCCTCTGTTGTCCCCTTCTCTTGCCCTCAATCTTGCCCAGCATCAGGGTCTTTTTCAGTGAGTCAGAACTTCGCATCAGGTGGCCAAAGTATTGGAGCTTCAGCTTCAGCATCAGTCCTTCCAATGAACACCCAGGACTGATCTCCTTTAGGATGGACTGGTTGGATCTCCTTGCAGCCCAAGGGACTCTCAAGAGTTCAGCACCACAGTTCAAAAGCATCAATTCTTCACTCAGCCTTCTTTCTAGTCTAACTCTCACATCCATACATGACCATATGGACCATATGGTCAAACCATAGCTTTGACTATATGGACCTTTGTCAGTAAAGTGATGTCTCTGCTTTTTCATACACTGTCTAGGACTGTCACAGCTTTTCTTCCAAGGAGCAAGCATCTTTTAATTTCATGGCCACAGTCACCATCCACAGTGATTTTGGAGCCCAAGGAAATAAAGTCTGTCACTGTTTCCATTGTTTCCCCATCTATTTGCCATGAAGTGCTGCGACCAGATGCCTTGATCTTAGTTTTTTCAATGTTGAGTTTTAAGCCAGCTTTTTCACTCTCCTCTTTCACCTTCATCAAGAGGCTCTTGAGTTCCTCTTCACTTCCTGCCATAAAAGGGTATCATTTTCATATCTGAGGTTGCTGTTATTTCTCCCATAATTTTGATTCCAGCTTGTGAGTCATCCAGCCCAATATTTCACATGATATACTCTGCATATAAGTTATTAAGCAGAGTGACAATATAAATTAATAAAAATGCAAAGATAAAAATCTGTCAAGAAAAACTATGACCTTAAAAGATGTGCATTAGTACTCATACCAAATTCTCAAAGTGTTCCTCCTTACCATAAAAACTAAAAACAGTGGATCTGATTTTTCCTTTTAAAAAAAATTGGTTTTGATGTTTATTATTATAAGATACAAAAGCAATTAATAGCTGATAAACAGTCACTGGTAATGATAATATATTATTTTTATCATCCTTATTATGAAACCTCTTAACCATTTAAAAAACATTTTTATTAAAGTCCTTATATTTGCTCTTTATAGCAACTCTGGCCAAACCTAGTTTCTTTGGATCCCTGTTCTGACTCTTTGGGAGCCAAGTTTCCTGGTCCTCATAGAAGGCCGTGCTTTTGTTTCATCTTAATTTTTAATAACTAAAAGACATTTATTGAGCTGCTGTTATAGGCAGGGGACTCTACCAAACACTGTGGAGACATGAAATGATTGAAAAAGTTAAGTACTTGCTCTTAAAGAAGCTCAATGGGGGCAACAGTTGTTGATGGATAGTGTAAAAGAGTGAGTCTCAGAAAGTTTGGGGTCCTGGTCTGGACCTGCGGAACTCAGACTCAAGAATCCAGTTGATTCCTGATGACCCAACATTATGGATGATGTCAGCTCTGAGGACACGGGAGCAAACTAGATGGAAGAGCTAGTTTTAAGTCCCAGTAGTGCTTTATCTAATAAACACAAGTAAAGGAACAAAGGATTTATTTATTTTTCCTGTGTCTCTTTTTTCAAACAGGTATTCTTCTTACTAGCTAAGCAACACAATGGAAACCACGGCGAAAACAAATAAAAGGGATAATCAAGACGGGCTGCCAAAAGAAGTCAGATTGCCTATCAGTGAAGCACTTCTAGACTATCAGTAAGTTTAGATTATGAAATCCTAAAGTTCTCATGCATAAGTGGCAAGCACTGCTAACACTCACATAACTCCAGCGGAAAATGAAGCGCTCCAAAGCTGTCAAGGAAGCTGGATTAGAGGCATAATTTCTCTCGTGCTACGTGCATTTTTTTTTTTTAGGTTTTGGCATGTTGGCAGTAACACAAGCCAAGCTATGAAACAGCATTCATGAATGGGCTTTGGCTCCCTCGCCCTCTCCATTGAATTATTGGTCACTCTCCCTCAAATACACAGCAACTTGCTGGCTTACCTCTTCAGATAGAACACACCTCAATTAGTGTCCATTTACAAAAGAGTAAATGTACACACAGTTCTCTTCTTCATTTAACTTTTTATTTCTAGACATTCCAATTTGCGTTGTCCTCAAATGCCTACAAATCAAACCCAAATGATTTATAATTATTTTCAATAAGAATGGGCTTCTCTGGTGGCTCAGCTGGTAAAGAATCTGCCTGCAATGTGGGAGACCTGGGTTCGATCCCTGGGTTGGGAAGATCCCCTGGAGAACAGAAAGGCTGCCCACTCCAGTGTCCTTGCCTGGAAAATCCCATGGACTGGATAGTCCATGGGGTCTCAAAGAGTCGGACACGACTGAGCCACTTTCACTTTAATAAGAATATCTTAGTATTTCTATCCCAGGAGCTGGAGACGAGAGGTGATACTTGTCATATNGAGAACAGAAAGGCTGCCCACTCCAGTGTCCTTGCCTGGAAAATCCCATGGACTGGATAGTCCATGGGGTCTCAAAGAGTCGGACACGACTGAGCCACTTTCACTTTAATAAGAATATCTTAGTATTTCTATCCCAGGAGCTGGAGACGAGAGGTGATACTTGTCATATGTTTATGTTTTAGCTAACTGATGGAGAGTAAGCCCTTTGATAGCTTTTGAACTTCAACTTTGGGTCCTGGGTAGATGTTTTAAGGTGTAACACTTAGGAAGTGAATAAATCCCTGTCAGTTTTGTGTGTGTGTGTGTGTGTGTGTGTTTTTTTTTTTTCAAATAAGAAGGCACTTCATGCCTATTGAACAAGTATTTGAATGTTTACCCAATACATACAAGCAAATGCTGATCACTGGAGGGCAAGAGTGAACCGGCCCACATGGTCCACCTAACAAAGCACGGGAGATGGACGTTAAACACAGAGTCCGGTCTCTCCTGAAAAATTGCATACCTCTGAAAGAAGATGCTACGGAAGAACAGTGTAGGGTGCCCCGCGACAGCGAAACTGAAGGACTGGCCAGACTCACTGCGAGCATGCTCGGTCATTTCAGCCGCAGGGATCAGGAAGAGCTCGTCTGAGGGGACGATGTGGGAGCTGACCTTGGAAAGAGGAGGAACGGATGTTCCAGAGCCAAAGAGTGACTGCCGGAAAGGCTCACGGGAAAGAGGGCGGGTGAGGAAGGGCGTGTCGCAGTCCCGAACCGACAGAGACAGGGGGGCGAGACAGGGCAAGGGCAAGGTCAGGTTAGCAGACCCCCGTGGACACGTGGTCTTGGGAGTAGGCGGCCCTCTACTAGAGGGGGACAAGGTTGAAACTGGGGAGCAATGCTGGAGACCAGGTCTCTGTTCAAGAGAATTGGTCTCAACGACATTCAGGGAAAATCCAATGTCCTTCTTGTAAGACTCCGAGTCTGTATGTTCTTTTTAGAAGACGGTGAGTGAGAGGGTCAGAATACTGGCAGCACCCGCGGGAAGGGACTTTCCACCAAGTGCCCTTTTATTTAACACTGGAGGTAACATTAAGCGACGGCCAGATTCTCCGTGCGCTCGTTTCGCAGCGTAACTGAAGACGTGGCCCACCGTGGCTTCTGAGACGTGGGCAGAAAGTCCAGCTCTGTGGCTGTAGTCTGGTCTCTCACCTTTTCCCCACGGCCCAAGAGATGGCATCCAGCTACGGTTCCTTCTCTCTCCTTTGGGTCAACCAGAGACCAGTCTTTCTCCTCTTCAACAGAGGTTTCCAAAGAGGCGAACATTTAAAAATTCTCATGATCCAGTACAAGACGTAAGTTGAGCATTCCCATGCTTTCCATTCTCTTCCTTTGTTGAGACTAAATAAACAGACTCCTGGACTGGAACAGCCTGGGCCTTCCTGCGCCCTTCTGGCAACACTTCAGCTGTTCCCTGAGGTCCCAGGTGACGGGACTTTTGTCACATAAATAGTCAAGACGCCCCTCTCACCATCTGAGGAAGAATCATCCAAGGGTCCCCAGCAGCATCTTATATTTCTCTTATACAACCTCAGCCCCTAGCAAAGAGCTCAAGGGCCCAGTGTAGGTCATCCATGACTTCTGAACAACTCAACTTTTCTTAATCTCTCTCAAGAAAATAAGGCCATAGACCTCTGTGGTTGTTGGCAAAGAACTGAGACTGCCAATGTTGAATCTGCAGAGTGATCATGTCTTAATCACCCTTTTTCCTCAGGGAATTTGTTCCAAGACTCTCAAGGGATGCCTGAAATCATGGATAGTACCAAACCCTTTATATACTATGTATTTTCTTCAGGTATATACCTATGATAGAGTTTAATTTCTAAATTAGGCACAGTAACAGATTAACAGTAAATAATAATAGAACAGTTCTAACAATATACTATATTAAAGTTTTGTGAAAGTGGTCTTCCTATCTCTTTCCTTTTAGCAAAATGTCTTACTGTATAATGCTAAATCTCTAGGTGACGGTGGTTTTAATTTTTTCCTTTATATTTATTCCCCCCAACCCAGTTTTTGATGAGTATGGACATAGGTATAGCAATAGGTACAGATATAGTTATGGGTTTTAAAAGTATAATAAGTAAGAGTATAGATTCTTTTTTGGAACCCAAATTTGTGTTCCTTCTCAGAATTTTTAACCAAATTGCATGGAGGAAGGAAGTTAACACATTACTACGTTAATACTCAATAAACAACCTATAATAAAAATAGGAAAGAGTTTTATTCAGACGAAACTGAGGACTGTCGCCCAGGAGACACAGATGCAAGAAGCAGTTGAATTGTGTTCCACTGACTGCAAAATGGGGAGGCTTATGTAGGCAAAAGGGCTTCCTTGGTGCCTCAGTGGTAAAGAATCTACCTGCCAGTGCAGGAGACGCAGATTCGATCCCTGGGTTGGGAAGATCCTCTAGAGAAGGAAATGGCAACCCAGTCAGGATTCTTGCCTCGAAAATCCCAGGGACAGAGGAGACTGGTGAGCTACAGACCATGGGCCCAAGAGCTGGACACAAATTAGTGACTTAACAACAACAGCACATACAGGCCCAAACCACAGTTACATATTTGTCAAGAATTAGGGTTGGAATTGGTGAGAAGTAAGGGTGCATGTTAAGCAAGGATTGGTTCAGATCCAAAATGGCCACACAGTTACCAGGGAGACTTTAAGGCCATAAAATTGCAGCTGGCAGCCCCTGGCAAAAATATTATTTTGAAAATGGCTGGTTGCATCTTTGAGTTTGATACAGTTCAAAACAGAGTTCTCAGTGATACTGAAATGTGTCTGAAACCACACCCAGTATGGCCACCCAGCTCCATTTTGAATGCCTGAACCACAGTCACTCCATTTTCATGTTTAAATGCATTCTTTTCTGTCACAGTTAAAGCAGATGAACAATAGATGTTTGACAGGCCACAGGTTGTGCTAGTCAGCATAAAGTTCAAGCCAAATCAGGAATAAGCCAGGATGACTTCCTCATGCCTCAATATGTGAAAATTCCTTCCATCAGCTAACATTTTGATAAGGAAGGAAGGGACAGGGTGACAGACGCATTGCATTAGTGTTAATTCCATATCACTGTGCCTCAAAACAGCGCAATACCCTTTTAAAGCACTTCAGTGTATATTAAGTGCTCAGTATAAACCTCATCGGTTTATTTTCCCACTTGCTTCAGCATTTAGTGTGACATGTGGGTTACTAGGGCACTGAGTAGATAAGGGAGATGTGAAAAGGAAGAAGTGTTCAGAGACTTGGGAGGCTTGAATTCTCACAGTGGCTAATGGTGGGAAGCCCTGAGGCTTAGCTTCCTCTGAAAGTGAAAGTGTTAGTCATTCAGTCCTGTCCTCCTCTGTGACCCCATGGACGGTAGCCCACACCAGGCTCCTCTGTCCATGGAATTCTCCAGGCCAGACTACTGGAGCAAGTAGCCTTTCCTTTTTCCAGGGGATCTTCCCGACCCAGGGATCAATCCCAGGTCCCCTGCATTACAGGCAGATTCTTTACCATCTGAGCCACCAAGGAAGCCCTGCTTCCTGATAAATTCATCATCTCTGAGGCCTGAACAGGATGAAGTGAATTCCCAGGAGAGGCTAGGTTAACGCTCCACAAGGGGGCCGTCGAAGCAGCCAAACCTTTAGGGCATGTTAGGATCCACCCCACCCCAGGCTTGCTGATGCCACTCAGGCCTCTCCAAACTTCCCCCTGCAGAAGCAACTCAAGGCAAAGCCTATAAGATTTGCTCATTTTAAAATGTTTTGTTTTTCTCTTCATTCGGAAAGAAAGAGCTTTATTTTGCTCTCTGTTAAGTTTACAATATCACAGACATAAATGATATTCCAGGAGAAGGACTGAGGACATAAGATTAAAATTCACCTGAAAGTTACTGAGCACTTACTTTATGCTAGAAACATGCACATATGATTTCTTATTTTCATCTTTATAAAATACATAGAGCTGGGTGGGTGTTGTTATCTCTCTCTTGACAGCTTGGAAACCTTAGTTCAGAGAATTGACTTGTTGAGGTCATGTAGGTAAGAAGTGGAAAAGACAAGATTGAAAAGCAGAGTTTCTCATTCTGTAAACACTCCTCTGTTCACTACACCACAGAGCTGCTATGTATATATAGATATTTAATAGAGGCAAGAGATTTACATGGAGCTAGTTCTGTTCCTTTGTTTTGGTCTCAGATTTAAAGTGGTAAGACTTATGAGGTAATAGAGATACCCTTAACTCTTCAAATAGATATCATATTGCCTATACCAGAGTCTTTCCATGCTTTCTATATTTTATACCTAACAGACATTCAACAAATATTTGTTTGGTATTTTAAAAATGTACTTGTGTCAAGAAAGAAACCTTTTACTGCTTATAGACAAGATGGTATACCAATGAACTTGACCAGTAGGTCAGCAGGGTTTCCCTTACTGTTTCAAGAAGCTGTGCTTGCCCATGTAAAGTCTTGGTCTTGTCATTTTTGTCTGAATGTTTTTGGATTTCCAGGAAGCATGTTTTCTGAATGCTCTTTCCTAGGTTCTTTTTATGCTGAATTATTTACAGATAATGAGAAAAAGTTATGACTATGAAATAAAAATGGGGATTGATATTTTTTAAAACTTGAAGTTATCTCTCTAATACATATTTTAGTGAGTAAAATATATTCAGAAATACAACATCAGTAAAGGTTCTTATCCCTAAACAGGGTTTTATAGTATATTTAATACTTTATTTCAATTCAAATAGTATAATTTTCTAATTTTCTTTCATTAATTTTTCCTAAAGGAAATAATTGTAACATATTATTTCTGTTATTAGCTGTCAAATAAAGGAAAACTCACTAGAACGATTTATGGCTCGAATAAAGAAACTTAGAGAAAAGAATCAAAAGTATCATGAAAGAGTGAGTATAAAATATAAAGCTGATATCTAATCATTAAACATTTATGCAAATGCTTAAAAAGTTTTTGAGTTATAATGAAATGAACTCTAGGAAATTATCTTTAGTGCTTAAAGCTGATTAATTTACAATATATTTAGATGTATTTTTGTACATGGGAGACAAGAGGGTACTGCTGTTTCTATTTATTATTTATAATGTCAAAGGAAGTCACCTTGAATTGTGTTATTTATATCATGAGGACACTGAGTCTTATGTTTAAAAATATAAAGCTCTCCAACCCCATTTATCTTTTAATTTCTTATTTAATCAAACTATAATCCTGAAAGATGATGCTGTGAAAGTGCTGCACTCAATATGCCAGCAAATTTGGAAGATGCAGCAGTGGCCACGGGACTGGAAAAGGTCAGTTTTCATTCCAATCCCAAAGAAAGGCAATACCNGAGTCTGAGTGAACTCCAGGAGTTGGTGATGGACAAGGAGGCCTGGCATGCTGCAATTCATGGGGTCACAAAGAGTCAGACATGACTGAGTGACTGAACTGAACTGAACTGATAAAACATGGGCTATTTTAAATTTATTTATCTGCTTTCTTTTAGACTTTCAGCGTGTACATATGTAAATATTATCAGAAAAGTACAATTTCAGTTGTTAAAATGACTAACTTAGTGTTTAAGATGATGTTTGTCTTCATAAAATCAGAATAAAACGAAGGTCAAAGGGGTGCTATGTGTGACTATCAGGACCAACAGAAATAAAGGTGGGAAGCAGGAAATGATAGTGCATCCAACTTAGCCCTTAAGGGGCTCAAGAATGAGGAAATACTGAGAGTGTCCCCTATTAAAACATTTACTTTATATGGATCCTGAAACTTCCATACCTATTTTATCTTCCATAATTATTTTGTCTAGAGAAGACTGTGTCTACAAATTTTAATGGAATTTGAGTCAGAGACCTGAATTTTTGCATCCTGAGTATACAACCCACTACTAGTATTTTGGCCAAAACTGGTGTAAGCCTCAGTTTCCCCCTTGGGAAACGAGGATTCCTGTCTTCATCATGGGGCAAATTTGTCCATTTGTTCGTCAAATACGTGCTGGGCAAGACAACCCTGATGTTGTCATGATTCTGAAGGACCAGGCACTTGCAGCAGAAACTAAGAAACTGAGGTCGATGGATGAGTGGAAGGGGAAGTCTGGCTGCGGCATCTGGAGGCAGGTCCCACTTAGAGAGGTCCCAGGGCACAGGAGAGTGAGCTGCCGCCAGGAGGCTGATGCACACCCCAGAGTGGTCAGCACGGGAACCCCTGGCTAGCTCTGGGACTTCTGTTTGGTTGTGGAAAGGACAATGGATCAGGACTGAGGAACCACTTTCCCATAATCCATCAACTGGAGCTACAGGCAACGTTCTTGTTTCCAGGAGGATTAGCTCAAGACCGTGATAGGTCTCAGTTGGCTCTTGGAGTCATTAGTGGACCCAGCAGTGAGGAGCACAGGAAGACAAACTAGCTCAACTGTATTTATCTATTTCTTTCCATGTGCACTGCTATTGCCACAGTTTAAGCCAGGGTCATCTCTTACCTGTCTTTCCTCTAACCAGTACATTTTCCACAGGGCAACCAGAATGACCCTTGGAATATGGCAAACCTTTCAGTGCTTAAAATCCCACAGTGGCTTCCTGCTGCACAGAAAATAAAATCCACAGATCTTCCTGAAGCCTTCAAGGTCCTTCAGAATTTGACCTCTACTCACCTCTCCAATTCATCTGCAGCCATCCCATCCTTTGCTTGCCCCTGCTTCTTTTAAATATTGTGAAGCCCAATCTTTTTCTCACTATGGTACCTTTACAACAAAGAGGCCGTTTCCTCTTTCCAGAACGCTGTTCTCTTTGAGTAGCTCCTCTTCATTCCCCCCATCTTAGCTGGGATGTTGCATAAAAATATTTCTCCGTTATTTAATTGAAATCCCTTTAGGTAGCAGCAATCAAATCTTATCTTTGTTTCTCCAAAGGGCCCAGCATGAGTAGGTGTTTAGTAAATATTTGTTGGGCTGATCCACAAATACCAGTGGGAGGAAAAAATTTTGAGGTCACAGATATTTAAATTGCTAAGTTTAACATGACTCATTAGCAAGATACCTTTTTCTCTCCAGTTACATCCAAATCAGAAATGTCCAAATCATGGAAGTTATGCCCTCTTCTTTCATCGTTTCTTCCTATGCATTTGGCTTTGTTTAGATGATTACGTCTATCTTTCTTTCTTTCTCTGTCTGCGTTCATTGCTCCCCTACAGCACTAGACATCTCACAGCTCACTGTGCCCACGTCCTTACTTCCCAGTACATACTTCCATTCCTATTGTTCCCCTACAACCGCTCCAGCGAAAGTTGTGCTGACCAATTAGCCAGGCCCAATGTACTCTTTTGGAGATNCTGCGTTCATTGCTCCCCTACAGCACTAGACATCTCACAGCTCACTGTGCCCACGTCCTTACTTCCCAGTACATACTTCCATTCCTATTGTTCCCCTACAACCGCTCCAGCGAAAGTTGTGCTGACCAATTAGCCAGGCCCAATGTACTCTTTTGGAGATGGGCATGGCAACCCACTCCAGTATTCTTGCCTGGAGAATCCCATAGACAGAGGAGCCTGGCGGGCTACAGTCTGTGGGATCGCAGAGCTGGACACGACTGAAGTGACTGACATTACAGCAATGTACTCTTCGAGGCCTAACCTTACACCTCACTCCTCCGGCAGTCACGCCTGGCAGTCCTGAAACTCTTTTTCCTTAGGGCTCCAGGACATCACTCTTTTCTTGAATTTCCTTCTACTTCTCTGATCATTTCTTCTTTTTCTTTTTTTTTTTTCATTGTTTTTCCCCCTCGAATAAAAAAAGATACTACCCTTAAATTAGAGTATTTATTCCCACTAATTTTTAATTAGAGTATTTATCAATGTTCTGATCTTGAACGTACTCATTCACTCTAAACTCTCTCTGGATCACCTTATTTAACATCACGGCTTCAGATGCCATCTTTGTGGTGATATGTCTTGTATGCACATGTGACAGAATTTATAATCCTACTGAAAGGATTCCTGGCCCAATTCCAACTTGTATGTGTGGAGGCTTCCGCTAACCAACAAGTGATTCTCAGACTCTAGCCGGGTGTCTGAGAGTTCACCTCAATTCTGACACTTACCTACCTGGAGATAGAGTCAGATTCCACAGGTAAAAGGCTCAGTCCCACAAGACCACCCTGCAGTTCAGATGCCAGTTAGCCAGTCCAGGGTGCTACTTGTACATCTGGTTGACTGGCTATAAATCAGAGGCTTGCAGAACCCCGTCCTCTTCAAGTTCAGTTAACTTGCTAGAATGGCTCACAGAACCAGGAAAACCCGTTTACTCACCAGATCATTAAAAAGATATTAAAGGCTATGAATCAACAGTCAGATGAAGAGATACAGAGAGCAGAGTGAAAGTGAAAGTTGCTCAGTCTTGTCTGACTCTTTGCAACTCTGTGGAGTTCTCCAGGCCAGAATACTGGAGTGGGTAGCTATTCCTTTCTCCAGGGGATCTTCCCAACCCAGGGATCAAACCCAGGTCTCCAACATTGCAGGCGGATTGTTCACCAGCTGAGCCACAGGGAAGCCCCTAGAGAGCAAAGTACCAAACAAAGGCGCTTCTGCCCTTGTGGAGCTTGGGACCCGGCACAGCAGCACATGGACACTCTCTGGGAAAGGACCAAAAGATGCTCCTTTTCCAGGTTTTAATGGAGGCTTCATTACATAATTGTGATTGACTAAATCCTTGGCTAGTAGCAGTTGATTCCACCTCAAGTCCCTCTCCTGTCCCTGGAAATCAACATGAGGGACTGGAATCTTCTAATAACTTGATCAGTTCTCCTGGCAATCAGGCCCCCTCCCTTTCTCTCTCCCAGATTCAAAAGTCACTTTCATTAACATAAACCCAATTGTGATGGCAGAAAATTCCATGGGTTTTGGGCACTATGGGCCAGGAACTATGGTTGAAAATCATTTTTTAAAAAACCCATACGAATATATCTAAGAAATACAGATTATATATTTATATATCTATCTATATATATTTATATCATAAAGTTATATCTATTTATGCTCTTTGGAAGGGAAGCTATGACAAACCTAGACAGTGTATTAAAAAGCAGAGACATTACTTTGCAGCAAAGGTCCGTCTAGTCAAAGCTATGGTTTTTCCAGTAGTCATGTATGGATATGAGAGCTGGGCCATAAAGAAAGCTGAGTGCCAAGAAGTTGATGCTTTCAAATTGTGGTGCTGGAGAAGACTCTTGAGAGTCCCTTGGACAGCAAGGAGATAAAACCAGTCAATCATAAAGGAAATCAACCCTGAATGTTCATTGGAAGGACTGATGCTGAAGCTTCAATACTTTGACCACCTGATGCAAAGAGCTGACTCACTGGAAAGACACTGATGCTGGGAAAGATTGAAGGAAGGAGGAGAAAGTGGACAACAAGAGGATGAGATGGTTGGATGGCATCACTGACTCAGTGGACACGAGTTTCACTATCAGGAGGTAGTGAAAGACAGAGGAGCCTGGTGTGCTGCAGTCCTTGGAGTCGCAAAGAGTTGGACACAACTTAGTGACTGAACAACAAAGAAATACATTTTAGTCACCTGAGTGACCAAAGATATGCATACATATATTTCTTATAAATGACAGTATCAGAACCATACACTAAAAAGAAAAAAATGTAAAAACTGGTGAAATAGAAATAAAATCTCTAGTTCAATTAATAATATTGTACCAATGTCAATTTCCTTGTTTTGATACTATGCTATCATTAGATAAGATATTATCATTTGGGAAAGCTGAGTGGACAGTAGATGGGAATTGTGTGTCCTATTTTGGCAACTTCCATTCTTGTTCTTGTGAATCTAAAGTTTTTAAAAGGCCATGAGATGGCCTTATAACAAAACAAAAATAATCCTTTGTAGCTTAGATACTAAATCTCCTTTCTATTTATAATATGATAATTAGTCTTACCTCAAATAATAAATTTACTTCATAAGATAAATGTCTTTTTTTAAGCATATTGGTGGATATATTTAAATTTTATTTCAGTATATCACTGAAAATAATTTTTCAGATATAGTGAATTTTGTAACACTCTCTGACACATTTCTTTTCTATTTGAAATTCAAACAGGATTTGGGAAGTTTAATATAGATGTTATTAAATGCATGTGGCCTTTGAGACTTAGGAATACATAAGAGCTGTCAAAACTCCCTATGGACGTCTCATCTCCAGTTTTCTTCTGAAGATTTTTTTGGGGGAGGGTCAGCTTGTTGTTTACCTCAACTTTTATTAACACCTCAGGGAGCTGTGGGCTTCCCAGGTGGCAGAGTGGTAAAGAAGCCACCTGCCAATGCAGGAGACACAAGAGATACGGGTTCAGTCCCTGGGTCAGGAAGATCCTCTGGAGGAGGAAATGGCAAGCTACTCCAGTATTCATATCTAGAAAAGTCCATGGACAGAGGAGCCTGGCAGGCTACAGTCCATAGGGCTTCAAAGAGCAGGACACAGTCGAGTGCGCGCGCGCACACACATACACACACACACACACACACACACACACACACAGGGCTGTAATGTTCAACAACTGCTGATTGTTTCTGACAAACCAATCTGGGAATAGGCTGTTAAGATGCTGGGTAAGCTTTGAGTCAGGTCAAATAAAGACAGGGCTTGCCAGTGGGATTTTCCAGGGAATTACCAAATAAGTCAAATAATGGCCCTTATTTAGGAACTGGGCTTTGCAAGAGTTCTGCCTCTCTTACTTCTCTCCCCAGCCCTCAGCCACAGGCTTCTAGATTGCTGGGTTTTGCCATAATTGTGGGGCTATTGGTTTTTAGGGTAAGTCTGAAATGCTACCAAACTCACTGTTCTTACTAAGATTTAACCATTTCTCTTGAATAAACACTCCCTGGAAGTTAGTGCAAAGCCTTTAATTTCCAGAGTTCTGAAAAGTTGATTTTGCCAATTTTTGCCAATTTTTTCTCATTGCCTTTATGAAGAAGCAGATTTTCAGAAGTCTTACTCCACCACTTCTGTTTATGTCATTCTCTACAAGATTTTACAAAATTAGAAGGAAAGAAATTCAGTTTTCAGATATATATCATATCATGAATTATTTGGTACTAAAAATTCTTCAGAGATATAATTCAGATACTTTAGAATATTGCAAACAAAAAATCAGAGAAGTTAAACCGTGGGATTTTGAATAGCATATCTTTTTCATCTTCATTTTTTTAAGTCACTCAAAGCCTGTCCAGTCTGTCTTTTTGTTTTTTGGCCGTATTTATCAATACTGAGCATCATAAAGTTAATTGTTTGTTGCTTTTGTTCAGTTTATCAAAGTTTTAAATTAAAATTCTAAAGCACTGATATGACAATCATGTCATACAGCCTGTGGAATGACTTAAAGAGCATTAAGGTTACATTAAAATCCCCTCTGAGGAGTTTATTCAACTAGTGTCTAGTTTGCTAAACAATTTTAGGAAATCAAATTTTTCAGCCATCAACTTTAAAGTTTGTTGGATTCAATATTAAAGACCTGAGTTTTAGTAGGCTGCAGTACTATCAATAAATCACAGATATTTAGATTATCAGAAAGAATTTGGCTACCCAAAGTGTGGGTTGTGGGCCAGCAGGTTCAGCATCACCTGGAATGCATGAGAAATGCAGAATTACAGGCATCGTACCAAACTTAATCAGAATCACATTTTTAACAAGGTCCCTAAGTGCTGGGGATACACGTTGAAGTTTCAGAAGTATTGGCTTAGAGAATCGATTTTGAGAAAGAAAGCATTCTTACAGTAGAGTATCTGTGAAGGCTGCTGCTGCTGCTGCTGCTGCTGAGTCGCTTCAGTCGTGTCTGACTCTGTGCGACTCCATAGATGGCAGCCCACCAGACTCCCCCGTCCCTGGGATTCTCCAGGCAAGAACACTGGAGTGGGTTGCCATTTCCTCCTCCAGTGCATGAAAGTGAAAAGGGAAAGTGAAGTCACTCAGTCGTGTCCAACTCTTAGCGATCCCATGGACTGCAGCCCACCAGGCTCCTCCGTCCATGGGATTTTCCAGGCAAGAGTACTGGAGTGGGGTGCCATTGTCTATGAAGGTTAAGAGAATAAAAACATGAATATCAGAAATAAAATATAATGTTGAAAAACTATAGTAAAGAGAATGTTAAATTATAGGAAAATAAGTAACTTTTAAAAGAAGTATTAGAATACTTCAAGTATATACATTTTGTTAGGTTTAAGAAATTGAAGGAAAGACCCCAGGGAAGTGGGTATTAAAACTTCAAGGGAGGAAAAAAAAAAGGAAGCTAAGAAAAGTACAAGAAATATGTATTAAGTTCACACACAATAAAATATCTCTACATATACATAATAAACTAGCAAGGGCAAAAATAAACTCTAAGTTGATTAAATAAGAAACATGGAAGCATGGATGGGATATTCACAAGAAGAACACAGTTCATGTTTCAAGTGTGGAGTGTTGGAATGGTGAGTGATCATCATCCCAGAAGAAGAGAATTAGGGTCACTTGTGAGAAAAGCAAAAAATAATGTAAATCCCACAAAAGCAGTACTTTTGTCTATTTGTTCATGGACATATGCCTGGTGTCTAGATGACTCCTGGCATATGGTAGATAACTCCATAAGTATTGAATAAATGAATGATGTTTCCTAGAAAAGAAAGATAATTTGTGAGGGTTGAAGAAATTGACCTCTGAAGTCTAATTTTAATGTTCATTGATCCTACGATAGGGTGATAGACTGGCAGATTATTAACACAGGTTTTAAAATGAAACTGTCTCTTCAGTGAGTACTGATTTGATGGATTTAATTTTGAGTCTTCCATCTTCCACATGCTCTTTGGAGACACTATTGAATAAATTATTTCATTAACTAGTTCTTATTTTCCAAGCCCCAGCACGTGATTCTGTTTTGAGGGAAAACAATGGAGATACTTCAGCAGAGGTACTTAACAACTCTTTGATATTCGTGACAGAATAAACGCTTAAAGGATGAACAAATTTGGCACATACGGAACCTGCTAAAGGAACTCAGTGAAGAGAAGTCAGAGGGATCCGTAGTTGTAACAAGAGAGGAGGTTGAAAACGCAATGAAGGAAAAATGGAAGTTTGAAAGAGACCAGGAGCAAAACTTGAAAGGTGATTTAGGAACTTAGAAAATTATCATAAAGCCATATCAAGTTATTTCTTGAATGTATCAATGCTTTTGTCACCTAATATGTTCAAAATGCCATGGACATACCTCAAAGGACATCATTACCGCCACAGCCACAAGCCCATGTAGGTAAGTGGGCGACAGAAGGAAATAGCAAAGTGGGTGGAGATAATGAAGCCAAGTGAGGAGGAGGAGAGCAGCGGTCAGAAACGCAGACCAAAGCCCTCTGGCCTTTAACACCAGCCCGCATCCTGTGAGCTACCACCCCGCGGTTCAGGCAGTGGTGATCTACTCTTTTGCGGGGAAATTGTCTTGTTTGCTATCTTCAGTAGCTTCAGCCTCAGTTCAGGCTTGGGAATGGTAAGGAGAGTATAAAGCTTCCTCCCCAGACTCAGGATCTCTAAGGAAGCTAAGCCCCCTATTTAATGGGGAAAGAGGGATTGGATTTGGAAAAGGGGATGTTTACAGGACGTGGATAGAAATGATGCTGGTACAGAAAGTGAAAGATGCAGGACCTAGTCTTGCCACAGGCTCAGAAAGTACCAGGGTCCTGACAGCTGGACCCTCAGGGCTGACACACGCAGTGAAAAAAAAAAATCCCTATTCCTTCATCTTGAACTTGCTGCTCAGATTTCTAGATTTTTTTTTTTTTTTTTTGCCAGAACCTCTATAAATACCATCCCTGCAAGGAACCTGGAAAACAGGGGAGAGACTGGAGTGCTACCTGAAAGCAGTACGAGAACCTGAGAGGCAAAAACGAGGGGCTAGATTTTCTTGGATCTCCCCAAGCACTCTAGAGAGCCTACTTACTCAAGCACTTGGCCCGGAGCAGGTGCTCCATTCGTAGACAGTTGTTGTTTTGGGTGAAATAGTTACCAAGGCCACAGGTCAGTCAGCACGCTTCATTTTTAGGGGCTTTCCACCACTGTTCCATAAGCCTGCTCCGGCTGAGCCCCTGTAGCTACAGCAGCGATGTGAGGGCACGAGGTGGTGGATGCGTTTCCTGGCCCGGCCCATCTCCGGGAGAATCTTGCTTCTGTGTTCAAGAAATGCTCTACGAACTCTCTTGAGACGGGTGTGAGACCTCAGCCAATGCTCAGACGTGCTCACTAAGCTGCCTTTCCAGGGAATGGTCTGGTTAGTGGAGGTGTGCCTGTCTGAGGTCTGGGCTGGGGCTGGGGTGTGTGTCACCCAAGACTAGGGACATGCTGGGTGACTAAGAATGGGAGGGCTGGGCATGTGCAGTGGTCCAAGGGAGAAAGAAGCCCATGGATGCTGATGAAGAGAGGGAGAGGGAGGGAACAGACGTGTCTACAAGGGGTCTCTGAGTCTGTCACAGTTGGCACCAGGCAGTCACCTGCAACTCAGTTCAGTTCATGGAGCAGCAGCCGCAGCTCCGCCGGCAGCCTGGGATGGTGCAGAGCCTCTGAGCCGTCTGGACCTGCTGAGTCAAAGAGTCTGCATTTGGACAAGGTCACAGGGGGTTTCTGAGCACAGTCAAGTTTGAGAAGTGCTGACGAAACTCCCCTCTTCCAACATTTACCTGGGATGCTTTCAGTTGCAAGGATAAAAACCCAACCCAGACTAGTCCAAGCATAAAGAAGATGTTAACCTCTTTAAGTAACCAGACAGAAAAGGCAGGGTGCTACTGAGCTGAACCCAGAGCCTTACATGCTGTCAGAGCTCAGCTTCCTTTTATTCTTCTCCTTCTCTTGCTCCTCCCCGCCCCATCACCCCCTCTTTCTAGCCCACCCTCTCCCTCTGCACACTGCCCCTCTCATCTCTCTTCTCTCTCTGTCTTCCCCTGGAAAGCTGGCTCCATTTTCTGAGAACGTTCTCCCTGTGAGTCTAGAACTCTGACCACAGACACCTCTGAACATACATCCTTATAACCTCAAAGTAGAGTGGAGACGAAAAGAGATATGTTTCCTACCAGTTTTAGTGAGAGCATTTCTAGGGAAGGACTCTGAGCCAAGGTCTAGCTTGGGGTACATGCTCAGCCCTGGACCAATCCCTCCGGCTGGGAAAAGGGGCATCTGTAGTCATTGTATTTACATGACGAGGGATAGGAGACGTGTCTTACTAGATGAGAAGGGAGAGAGGGATGCCAAGAAAGCAGAACAGCAGCTGCTGCCCCAACCTGTCTTTCAAAAGCTTCAGTGACATCAACCAACCCTCCCCACAAAGACTGAACGTGGTGCAAGGCTGAGTCCGGGGCAATCTGCTCACAGAGGACAGCTGATCACTGGGGTGTAGTGTTCTTAATTGTTTAATAACAAGAACCACTTGTTAAGGGAATTAAAAAATGTATAATCTTATATTTTGAATATTAATATGTTAAGTATGTATTAAAAATGTATTATCACGTCTTCAACAAAGACGTGTCTGGAGTCCTGGATGTTTGGGCTGAAGAGCATCTCTCCGGCCTGAAAGAATGCTTCACTCATTTCATAAATATTTATGGAGCCTCAACTAATGGCCAGATTCTCTGCCAAGTGCTGGGTTGACAGAGATGAATAAAATGTGGTCTTGCCCTCAGGAGCTTTCAAACAAGATGGGGCAGGACAGTGAGCCAAATAGCCATTAAGTTCATCGTACCTGGTTTTGGTGATGCTTCCTTTTCCAGAATATTCAGCAGCTTGATAGTCAGCCTAAAGACAGAGTAGAATGTTGTATATAGTAAGTACACCGGGGCAAACTGAAGGTTTATATGATGAGACAGCTCCAAATTTGTACACATTTAACTGAGGAACTTAGCTTTCACTCTGAAGTCTTACTATGTGGCGACTGGGAAGAGAGGTGATTATGACTGTCATCTGCTGTCATTTCACACAAGGGAAGCTCAAAGAGTTGATTTATAAATGATGGAATCAAACAACATACTTAACAAAAAAAGGTCGCCAAGGACAGCGGAAGGATGTAAGTTGGAATTACTTTGCCCAGAGACATAATGACCAGAAAAACGACAATTTACAATAAAAAGTATATGTGAAATAATACATTGTACAAAACAGAATGCTTATCAAGCTATCACAGGCATAATTTAAACTTGTGGGTCCCTAGGCGTATAGGTTGATTGCATGTTGTCATTCTCGGTCACAGCCCCAAACCACACCATGGACTTTAAAATTGGAAGTTTATTTTTACTGAGATTTTGAATCATGAGGGATAGATAAACAATAGTTTGAAACGTTTAGATTTCTCTAAATTGTAGATATAAAATTGTATTTATGAGTTTACATTTTCATATCAGACTTTAACTTCACAAAACCAGAGTGCCCCATAATGATGGTGGCAAGGACAATAGAAATAACCCCAAATCTTGATGTTCTTTCAACAGATATGCGCATCCAAATAAGTAATGCCGAGAAGCTATTTCTTGAGAAACTCAGTGAGAAAGAATACTGGGAGGAATACAAGAATGTAGGGAGTGAACAACACGCTAAACTCATTAGCTCCTTACAGAGCGACATCAACAGGGTGACGGAGAATGCCGAAAAAATGTCAGGTCAGTTGCAAGAGAACTGATTCAGATTCAATTAAAAAAAATATCTTTAGGGGGCAGATATTTGGTGAAAGGAAGAAAGAGGTGCTCTGGAATCATCCATCACGCTCTGCTGTCAGCGTGAGCACGGTGAGTAAGGATGCGGTGGAGGAAGGAAAGAAACTATCCTAGAACTACCTGTGAAATTGAGGCGGGGAGGTGAGGGGATGGGCAGAAACCTTGCCCCCGACTTTGGAAAGAAGCTGCGTCCAGTGGGTGGGGTCTGCATGCTCTCATACCTGGCTCTGGGTCAATTCCACCGCGGAAGGAGGGTCCCAGAAAGCAGTCATATTAGAGAAGAAATTCACCTGAGGCCCAGCTAGAGCAACCTACCTAGGCTGGACAATCAGAATCGTTATAGAAAAATGTCCAAGTAAATGCAAAGTTGTAGTCGGAAGAAAACCGGAGAACAAACATGGGACAGGAAGGGAAGAGGGTGGGGCAGGAACCACTGGGGCCGACAGATGTTACCGGAGGTCTCCCGTCTGTCCCTGAGGCCGAGCAGAGTGCCTTCAAAGAGCACCAGAGACCCAGACCTATGACACAGAAGTCATAGGGTAGGACAAACGGGAGAAATCTGGCTTCAAAGAGCAGCGTGGGTGGAAGGCAGTTCTGAGCCCAGCTGGCCCTGGAGGCTTGTTCTGTGGGAGGAGGGTTTATGTGGGTATCCCAGTATACCCTCTGAGGCTCTGCCCAGTCACCCCGCTTCTGGACCAATTTTCATGTGTATTTCTCAATGCAGGGCCTCTGCACCACATTGGTGGTATAAATTTGGCCCTAAATCAATCTGCAATTGGAGTTAAAATATTTCAAAATGTTCTTCTCCCCCAAAAGCAGAGAGTAAGAGTGACACCCTCCTACCCTTGTCTGTTCCCCCAGCCACTGAAATCCACTTTCTCGATAGAAACACCATTGCTAGGTCCTTATGTAACCTTTCAGAAAGACCCTGTTCATGTCTCAGAACATACATGTATGTTACAAAACAGCATGCTGCAGATGCAATTTTTCACTTATTCATTCAAGTGTCAACATGGACATCCTTACAGATCGGTACGTGTTAGTACGGCCTCATCCTCCCAATGTCTCCTTTGCTTTGTTGTACTATAATTTTTTAAACTACTCCCCTACTCATAAGCATTTAGGTTATTTCCTGTCTCACTATTACAAAGAATTCTGCAATGACTGTCCTTACACAATCTCATTTTATTGCGGCAAATATCCTTGTATATATGTAATTTCATTTATGTGTATCTCTAAAGGGAAATGGCTGGCCCAAATAGCCCATTCATTTTTATTTTGATAGGCAGGGCCCTCTGTAGAAGCTGTACCAAGTATATTCCTGCTGGTGTGGTGAGGATGTCTGTTTTCCTGCTTCAACAACAAGGGATGTGATCCACCTTTCTGTTCTTTGATGGTCTTATAGGTAAAAAATGGTAACTCTGTGGCTTTAATTGCCATTTCTCTTCCTATAAGTGACAGTGAATATCTTTTCATAAACTCAAGAACCATATGGATTTCCTTTCTGTTCTCCTCCTTTGTCCATTTTTCTATTATGTTGTGGAACTCTTTACTTTCCAAGGAAATTAGCTCTTTAAATGTGATTTAAGGTGCAAATATTTCCCCCTTCATTATTAGTCTTCTGTTTGCGTGGTGTTCGTATGAGGAAAATGTAGTTTTATAGCGCCCAATTTATCAGTCTTTGATTTTATTGAAATTACAAATATATTCTCTAATATTTTCTTCTAGAATTTATTATATCTTCATCTTTATATTTAAATCTCTGATTTTTTTGTGTGAAGTAGGAAACCAACTTTATTTTTTGCCAGATGGCTTTCCAGTTGTCTCAACATCATGTATTAAATGAGCCATTTTCTCACTAAGCGCAGGCGGCTGCGAGGGCCGCCAGCTCACTAAGCACAGGCGGCTGCAAGGGCCGCCGGCTCACTAAGCGCGGCCCAGACAAGCCACCCCACGTCCAAGAGACAGCGGCCGAGAGTCCTGGGCGGTGACGGCGCGGGAGCGGCTGGGAGGAGCCGCCCCACTTCCCACTCAGCGCGGCCGAGAGGAGCNTATTATGTTATTATTCGGTAGACTATAGGCATAGTTTATGCACTGTATGATTTTGAGTCATTGGTAATGATCCTGGCTTTAAAAATCACCTTTTCTTATTCATATTTTGTTGCCTTAATATTTGCCATTATAGATTTTTTTCTTTGCTGTAAGTCTTATATTTTTTTAACTAAATTATTTATGTATTAAAAAAATAAAGTGAAAAAAAAAAAGAAAAAAAATAAATAAAAAATAAATGAGCCATTTTTACCCTGTGATCCACAATGATGACTTTATCACACTTTCATTTCCCATGTGTGTTTGGCTCTCTTTCTATATTTTCTATTCTGTTCCATGGATCTATGTATTTGTGCAACAATGCCACAGAGGGAAGTCCCTGCCAGTCCAGTGGTTAAGACTTGGTGCTTTCATTGCTCTGGGCCCAGGTTCAATCCCCAGTTGGGGAACTAAGATTCCACAAGGCATGCAGCATGGCCGAAAGAAAATGTTACTGTTCAAGTGTAGTTTTAAAAATTCTTTAATAATTTTCTAGCATTCCTCATATTAACCTGTTATTCTGATTAGAAATTTGGATGATTTCTTTGAGCTGAAAATGTTCATGCTGTTGTAGCTAACTTGGGAGTGGTGGTAAAAAAATTTTTATGCTGCTGGTTGAACCCTGGTGTATGGCCAACTTTAGGTATCATCAGAAAATGGCTGTTATAGGCTTATCTTATTTGCCATTAGTTTTAGGCACTTCTCCAGTACTCTTGCCTGGAAAATCCCATGGACAGAGGAGCATGGTAGGCTACAGTCCATGGGGTCACGAAGAGTTAGGCCTGACTGAGCAACTTCACTTTTACTTTCAAGCATGCAGCAGCAGTTCTGCCTGGGGACAATTAAACCACTTTGGGGGCCACTCGTTGGACATAATGAATATGAACAGAACGCCTAGATCAACTTGTCTGAAGTCTTACTTCTACCATCCCCCTTTTCCCCCACCTTCCCCCTTCTTCCATGACTTCTCTGAAATTCTCCTCCCACACACATGACCATGGAGTTTGTGTTAGCTAGATAGCTTTATTTGCAAGGAATAAGTACTTTAGAAGAAAGGGTTTTTATTGTAAGTGAAATGGGATATTAAGATGAAAGTTTTAAAATCTGTTTAAATCTGGGTGTCTATACAATGGGTGGTGGTTGTTGCTTAGCCACTAAGTACTTTCCAATTCTTTTGTGACCCAATGGGCTATTTGCCAGGCTCCTCTGTCCATGGAATTCTCTAGGCAAGAATAGTGGAGTGAGTTGCCATTTCCTTTTCCAAGGCATCTTCCTGACCCAGGAATCGAACTCATGTCTCCTGCTTGGCAGGTGGATTTTTTTAAATCCCTGAGCCACCTGGGAAGCCCCCTATATAATGGATACCTCATTTCAAAATAAAGTGTGAATCTGCTATGCAGACTGCCAGTATGATGAGGCAGGAAATAGGTTTCATACCTTCAAGCACTGAATTCCAGTTTAGAAAAGACATTGAAGAGACCATGAAAAAACTGTTAAAAATTAGGGGACATTTTTTGGAAAAAGCTTGTGGGTGCAGCAAGTTGTACACTATCCCCCAAAGGCCAGGTAAAGTGTAATTCTTCCTTCACCTCAAATCTAGATGGAAGGTCTTTAAAGAAATTCTTCAGACTGTTCAACATGTATACCCCCCCAGGTTGGGGGACCCTGAGATCTAGCTTATGACTCACCCTGTACAGTCTATAGGATGAGTGACTGACTAGGTAGCTGCTCTAACAGCAGAGCGTGTGAGAGGCATGTAGCTGCCGCCCTGGGCTGGGCCTCTGTCTCCATCTATTCGGGCCTCTATAGCGAAATACCACAAATTGGTTTCTCACAGCTCTGGAGGCTGCAGAGTTCAAGGTCAAGGGACTGACAGATCGGGTGCCTAGGGAGAGCTTGCTTCTTGGTTCAGAGACAGTCTCTTTGCTGTAACCTGACAGAGTGGAAGGGGCAAGAGAGCTCTCTGTTATAAGGGGTCTCTGTTATAAGGGCACTAATCCCACTCATGAGGGCTCTAGCCTCCTGACCTAATGACCTGCCAAATACCAGTGCATTGCGGTTCAGGCTGCAACCTAGCAATTTGGGCAAGGGGGTGGAGTCACAGACATTCAGTCTGTAGCAGCGTGCACTCCCGGAGTAGGTTGTGGCAAAGAGTGGAGTGTTTCCTGTGGACCTGTTGTCTGAGAGCGCTGGTACACAGTCCTGTTAAATTTTACCTGTGGGTTGGCGAGAGGGGTCAACTCACTCCAAAGAGAAATAGGCGCCTGTACATGTGGGAGGGAGGAGGAGACAGAACCAGAGGCCAAGGGACAGTCATCAGCCGACCTCCAATGACAGCACATCCCTTGCATCAAGGGCGTGCCGATGAAATGTAACTAGTGATGGGGAAGGTGGTCCTCCAGGGAACCTACACAAACACTCCCGAGAGAGGAGCCTCAATCTTGAATGCCAGCTAGACCCAGAAACTGAGGCCTTAGCCTGAGATAGTCAAGTGAGATAGTGAGTCAAGTGAGACAGTCAAGTGAGATAGTCAAGGCCATAGGTTGAGATCATTCAGGTGAGTGCTTTCTTGTCCTTCCAAGGCTCCTCTTCAGCCCTGAGGGGGAAGGAGGCACGGCAGCTCAAGCCAGAGGAAAAAGTAGTAGGTTCAAGCCAGGAAGGGAACAGCCATAACTTTGAATGAAGCTTAAAATTTTGATTATTACAAAGACTAGATATCTTAATTTCAGATTGGAAGGTCTTCAGTTATCACAAAGGAACCAGAAAAAATCATAGGATTGCCATGCATGTTGTTGAGAGAGGGCTAATAGCCTCGCGGTATGAATTTTAAAGGAAAGAGAGAAGGGACGTCCCTGGATGGTTCCACGGTTAAGCATCCACCTTCCAGTGTGGAGGACACGGGTTCGGTCCCTAGTCAGGGAACTAAGATCCCACAGGCTGTACCACGCGCCACACCTAGAGAAAGCCCGCATGCTGCAGCGAAGACTCAGGACGGCCAAAGCAGAAACAAACGCACAGAAACATGAGGGGGAAGAGAAAAATAAGGTTTTTCGGTGCCCTGTGGTCACGTTTGTTGGACACAGGACTTTCCGTGAAGGATGGGAGGACAGAGGATAGAGACAGACGGCTGTCAGATCGGTGCTGGCCCCAGGGACGGGGTTCCTCCCTGTGCTTGTCGCCTGCGGTCTGTGACTGTCCCCTCAGAGCACCTCTGCCCTGCTCTCTCTGCCTATCCCCGCTCTATCCTTGCTCCCTGCAGACTAATTCTGAAGAGCGTCACCGTGATCACCTACCTAGTCAAGGATGACCAAACACCTCCGCCCAGGGCTCCCCGCGTGCCATCAGCTGGCCTCAGCACCAAGCGTGCTCTGGTCAGCTGCCCAGCCTCCCTGACTCAGCAGCTGCCCTGAGCCCTGGGGGCCTGGCGAGGAGGCACCTGGGCCTGCCTCCCCGGACTTCAGTTTGAAGCAGATGTCCCGACACTGGGTGCAGAGAACATACTCACTGACATATCCAGGACAGGGCTCTTGCTCTTAGTAAAAGGAAACTATAGTTTTTTTTTAACTTCTTTTTCAATTGTTTTAAAATTTAAAATTTTTTTTAAAAATTTAAAAATGTTTTATTTTAAAAATGTAGGGTTTTATTAAACCCTTAGATGAGTCCCAGGAATAGAGAAAGTATGGAGTTATTACAAAACAGCAGATATTAGAGTCACAGAGTTTTTCCTTTCATCCTTGACCGGGTGCACAGGATAGGGATCCTTAAAAGTCTCTCTGGGCACTAAGTGAGTTAAAAGGCGCGAGTTCAAGTCCACCTCTTTGAATGCCAGTTTCTTCATCTGATCACCTCAGGGACCTCCATGAGAACTCACGGCTCTGGGACCTGCTTTCCTACACCTTGTCTCATCTCGCCAGTCCCTTTGAGTTACATACCACTGTGCCCAGTTTAAAGATGAGGCAACAGAGGCCCGGAAGAGTTCACAGCTTTAGACTCACAGACTTATGAGGTAGTGGAAATGGGAGGTGAACCCAGGTGAGTAGGACCCAAGCCTATAAGCTTCCAGTAGTCCTCCCCACTGTATAACTCACCTAACACACACTCTGCCTGAAGGAACTGCTGCGTGGCCAGTGTTACCATCCGCCCCTGCTCAGTCCTGTCCAGAGAGGGGTCACAGGAAGCCAGCGGCACAGAAGAGGATGAGCCCAGTGAAGAGTGTGACACCAGAAGTGGGTCAAGAGCGAACAACTGACTCCCCAAAGCTTGTGGGGTGGAGCTGAAGCAGAGCCAGACATGACAAGGAAAGGCGAGCAACGGAAGGCAAACTTCACCTTCTGAGAAGCGACCACATTGGACCAGGCATCTGAGCAGCCAGGAGTCTAAGAGCACAAAGTTGTGATCTCCCATTTGCAGGGTCCCAGACTTTTCTGAGGAGGAGACTTTTACAATAATCCCAGTTTTTCTGGGAGTATTCACAATTGTAGGGTTAATCGGTACAGTAGCTCAGTCGTGTTCGACTCTTTGCAACCCCATGGACTGCAGCATGCCAGGCTTCCCTGTCCATCACCAACTCCCTGAGCTTGCTCAAGCTCATGTCCATTGAGTCGGTCATGCCATCCAACCATCTCATCCTCTGTCGTCTCTTTCTCCTCCTGCCTTCAATCTTTCCCAGCATCGGGATCTTTTCCAATGAGTCAGCTCTTCACATCAGGTGGCCAAAGTTTTGGAGTTTCAGCTTCATCATCAGTCCTTCTAACGAATATTCAGGACTGATTTCCTTTAGAATGGACTGGTTGGATCTCCTTGCAGTCCAAGGAACTCTCAAGAGTCTTGTCTAACACCACAGTTCAAAAGCATCAATTCTTCGGCATTTAGCTTTCTTTATGGTCCAACTCTCAAATCCATACATGACTACTGGAAAAACCATAGCTTTGACTATATGGGCCTTTGTCAGCAAAGTAATGTCTCTGCTTTTTAATATGCTGTCTAGGTTGGTCATAGCTTTTCTTCCAAGGAGCAAGAGTCTTTTAATGTCATGGCTACAGTCACCTGGGATTGCAATAATAGAAGGATATGGAAGAGAAATCTTTACTCTGCTCTCAGAGTTTTCCTTGAAAAGGGGAAGTGGTTATGCCATATGAAACACAATGAGGGCTGAATGGCTCTAGCCTTTCTCCCTGTGCCCATTTCCAGAGCCTAGGTTGCCTCCAAACTATTGAAAGACCAGACCTGCACATCTTCCCTGTAGCCTAAGACCCCCAAGAGATCTTAGAGTCAGCTTTGGCTGACTTCTGTGGGGAAATTTTTCCCTTTGAAATAATGTCCTAAATGGCTGTTATGTCCCACAATAGTCTCAATACAATAGTATTGTTTCATTACAGAGTAAGTTAAATGAATTGCTGTGAACCAGTCTGGAAATCTAGGGCTTTGCTTGTGGCTCAGCTGGTAAAGAATCCGCCTGCAATTCAGGAGACCTGGGTTTGATCCCTGGGTTGGGAAGATCCCCTGGAGGAGGGAAAGACTACAGCCATAACTGTCAACATAATTTGTAGGAGACAATACTCTCTGACTTTCAAATAATGATCTTCCAACTGTTATAAATAAAACACATCTAATGGGGACATATAACACTGACGTCAACATAGAACACAACTCTGACGATTCTGATTTGGGGGGTACCCTGCCCTCCTGTTGCACACGGCTAACTACATCACTGTATTCAGTCTTCACTCAGATATTACCTCCTCAAAAAAGCTTTCTCTGCTCACTCTATCTAAAATAGAAATTTTTGGTTTTTCAATTGTTTTTCCCTTTTTACTTTGGCTGTGCTGAGTCTTCATTGCTTTGCGTGGCATTCTCTAGTTGCAGCAAGCTGGGGCTACTCTTTGTCGCAGTGGTCAGGCTTCTCATTGCGGTGGCTCTCTAGATGTGGAGCACAGACTCCAGGCACTTGGGCGTCAGTAGTTGTAGCACGTGGGCTTGGTATCTGTGGCCCCCATAGTCTAGAGCACAGGCTCAGTGGTTGCGGCACACACGTTTAGCTGTTCCATGGCATGTGGAATCTTCCTGGACCAGGGATCAAACCTGTGTCCCCTGCAATGGCAGGCAGATTCTTATCTACTGCATCACCACAGAAGTCTGAGAATTTTTGTTTTTCTTCATTACATGCCTCACCACCTAAAATATTATTCACTGGCTTCGCCACTAGGATGTATGTGTCATAAGCGCAGGAATTTTGTCTCTCATTTGGTAATATTCCCAGTGCCTTAAATAGTGTCATACACAGCAAAATAACTCAATGATGATTTGTTGAATAAAAAAAAGAATGAACAAATGAGACTCATTTATCCAGATTCATTTCTCTCCACTCCCTAAAGCAGCCCTCACGTCACTTTATCTTGCTTTCCTTAAACAGAAGTGTTGATTATATGATCTCTCAGCATCACTCAAGGCCCCAAATTTTGTAGTCCTTTGCTGTCTCAGTTCTGATGTTTATAACGTAAGAAAATCTGCAGAGGACAGCGCGTCCTGCTCTTTGCTTCTCTGTTCTCCTCTCTTGCTCTGAGCCCAACTCAGACCCAGTCTGCTGACTTTCCCAGCCCCTCTCTGCCTCCCTCTCCTCTCCTCATTCTGTCTTTCCTCTCCTAGGAAACATGTGCAAGAACACTGGAAATTTAGTTAGATGGCATTAGATGTACAGGATGCTACTTCAGTGTATAATCAAATCTCTCCATATTTATGTTGTGGAATCAGAAGTTGTCTGATATGAAGGGTAGACGGCTTCAGAGGTACTAAAGCATTGGAAATCCTTTAAAAATACAGACATTCATGAGAGATACCATCTCCAACGAATTCCCATTAAGGCATTAGTAAATTATTGGAGCATTTTGGCTAATTAGAGGTATTAGATTTTTCAGTAAGATGGTACTTTGAAAATTCAGGGGAAAAAGACATGAAGAAAGGAGAGGTGGGGATCATGGAAAGATGAAGTTTACAACTTGATAGTTTTACTTTGGATCTCAAGCTCTCTAATTTTCTGTTTAAAGAGCAGTATAAAATCACCCTGGAAGATGCTAGAAAGAGAATAATCAGAGAAACTTTGCTGCAACTGGATCAAAAGAAGGAATGGGCCACAGAGGTATATGTCAATTTTCTTTTCTTTTCTTTTCTTAGTAGATTTTTATTCTTCTCACACAGAACTTCAAAATTTTAAGTGAAATATAGTTGATGTATACTATTATGTTATTAGTTTAAATTATATTAAAAGACGCTTGCTCCTTGGAAGAAAAGTTATGGCCAACCTAGACAGCATATTAAAAAGCAGAGGCATTACATTGCCAACAAAGGTCCGTCTAGTCAAAGCTATGGTTTTTCCAGTAGTCATGTATGGATGTGAGAGTTGAACTATAGAGAAAGCTGAGCACCGAAGAATTGATGCTTTTGAACTGTGGTGTTGGAGAAGACTCTTGAGAGTCCCTTGGACTGCAAGGAGATCCAATCAGTCCATCCTAAAGGAAATCGGTCCTGAATATTCACTGGAGGAACTGATGCTGAAGCTGAAACTCCAATATGCTGGCTACCTGATGTGAAGAACTGACTCATTGGAAAAGACCCTGATCCTGGGAAATATTGAGAGCAGGAGAAGAAGAGGATGACAGAAGATGAAATGGCTGGATGATGTCACTGACTGACTCAATGGACAGGAGTTTGAGTAAGCTCTGGGAGTTGATGATGGACAAGGAAGCCTGGTGTGCTGCAGTCCGTGGGGTCGCAAAGAGTCAGACACAACTAAGCGACTGAACTGACTGAAGTGAATTATGTTAGTTTCAGGTACACTATAGAGAGACGTGACATCTGCATAAATTCTGAAATGATCACCATGATATATGTAGTAACCATCTATCCCCTTACAAAGTTATTATTGATCACATTCCTTATGCTGTACATTAAATTCTTATGGCTTATCTTATAATTGGAGGCTTGGACATCTTAAAACCCTTCACTTATTTCACCCTGGTGGCTCAGAGGGTAAAGTGTCTGCTTGCAATGCAGGAGACCTGGGTTCTATCCCTGGGTCGGGAAGATCCCCAGGAGAAGGAAATGGCAACCCACTCCAGTACTCTTGCCTGGAAAATCCCATGGACAGAGAAGCCTGGTAGGCTACAGTTCATGGGATCGCAAAGAGTTGGGCACAACTGAGCAACTTCACTTTACTTATTTCACCCACTCCAAGACCCATTCTCTCTGTATTTCAATTTCCTTAAAAAACAAAACTCTCCCCCTCCTCATACTCATTTTTTTCTTTGTGGTATGTTATAATGAGCAAGAATGTGGGATTTGAAGTTAGGCATACATGCTAAGTCTCTTCAGTCATGTCTGACTCTTTGCAACCCTATGGTCTGTAGCCCACCAGACTCTTCTCTCCATGGGATTCTCCAGGCAAGAATACTGGAGTAGGCTGCGATGCCCTTCTCCAGAGGACCTTTTCAACCCAGGGATCAAACCCAGGTCTCAGTCTTCTGCATTGGCAGGTGGGTTCTTTACTGCTAGTGCCACCTGGGGAGATTCTGAAGTTAGTTTAGTTTAAATCACAGTTCCACCACTTGAAAGTTTGAAAGTGAAAGTGAAAGTCTCATCTGACTCTCTGTGACCCCATGGACTACACAGTCCATGGAATTCTCCAGGCCAGAATACTGGAGTGGGTAGCCTTTCCCTTTTCCAGGGGATCTTCCCAACCCAAGGATCAAACCCAGGTCTCCCACATTGCAGGTGGATTCTTTACCAATTGAACTATCAGGGAAGCCCAGTGTATAAATTGAATTTATACTTGACTTTTCTGGGTTTTGGTTTCCCAGTATATAAAGAGGGGACAATAATAATACTAATATTTACCTTTAATGAATAGTATGAGGACTGAGATGATTTAAGTAGCATGGTGCCTCATAAGAGCAAGAGCTCTGGAAATTAATATTCAGTTATTTTTAAGTATAATAATGACTATACAAATTGTGAAATTTTGGATGATCTATAGGATGAAACATAATTTGTCTAAAAAGTACTTTCTTACATATGCAAACCTAAGAGAGTACACTTTACTCTTAGGAGCTGGAGTTCCTGGAGCTCTCTTAGGTTGGTGGAGCTTTAAAAATTGAGTATATAAAAAAATGTTTGAGATATAATTTCTAATTCATTTTTTCTAATCTTTGTTTTGTCCAAAACATCTGCTTCTTTTTCCTTTCCACTGTCCCTCATCTTGCTCTTGGGCTTCCCTTGTGGCTCAGCTGGTAAAGAACCTGCCTGCAATGCAGGAGACCTGGGTTCAATCCCTGGGTTGGGAAGATCCCCTGGAGAAAGGAAAGGATACCCACTCCAGTATTCTGGGCTGGAGAATTCCATGGACTATATAGTGCATGGGGTTACAAAGAGTCGGATGTGGGGAGCCACCCCTGTCCAAGGGGGCTTCCAGCCCACGGCATAGCTCAGCGAGCTTCCTTATCTTAAGGGCCTGGGCTGAAGGCATGGCTCTGGGAGCTGCCTTATCTTAAGGGCCTGTGGGAACACAGGCATAGCTCTCTGTCCCGCCACCCCTGGTTAGTCCTTGAGGCCTGGGAAACAACTCTTGCCTTGACCTGATTCCCTGAGTTTAGCAAACTGTTATCTTAGTCATTAACTACCCACTTCTTGGAATGTACACTTTAGGCTTGTGGGAAAATCAAGAGACAGGTGCGTAATCTCCAAAGAATTTTTACTTTACTCCCTTCTCTTTTTTAAATACTATGTACTCAATAAAGACTTTGTCAGTTGCATGAAAACCTGCCTCATGGTTAATTGCTTCTGAACCTCTCGACCCCATCTTTTCTTTCGTCTTTATTTCTCAGCCTCGTTGCCCTTCTTCAGGACCGTTCGACTTTGCCGGCTGGCACCGGCAGTCGGACACGACTGAGCGCCTTTCACTTTCATTATCATCTTGCTCCAGACTGTGTCCTAAATCTGTGAGATCCCAGCTGGGATTGTCTCTCTATCTGGAACATCCTTTCTTTGGATTGATAAGCATCTGGCCTTTTCTAAAATTCTTCACTGAATTTCAGTTGCTATTGTTTCTTGCTTCCCTTTTGGTTCAATTGTTCTTTCAGTATTCTTATGCCATTGCACAATTTTTACTGAGTTACACAAAAACAGGATGTGGAGGGAAACTGATCAATGGTTTTGCTTGCCCATGCAGTCCAGCCCCTTTGTGACTGAATATGATTAACTGGTGAAATCAATGAGTGATCTGATCATAGTTAAGATGGTTAAAAATGCACATGTCAATCAAATATCCTTTCAGTAGGTCCATTCAGTATATAATGCAGAGTGCCCCCAATACTGCTCCTAGCATTTTACATTAAAATCTCTCAACAGTCCTATGAGGGAGAGACTTGCTAATAAGACAGAGGCCAGAGAAACTTTGTGAGTTTCCCAGAGCATGTGGCAGAATTGACATTTAAGAAGTCCGTTTCAGATCATTGCTCTGAATCATTACACTGTGCGTTTTCTTTTCTCCACATAATGCCAAACACCTGCATAAGTGAATGAATTGTTCTCATTTTTTCTGGCCATCTCATCATGTGGGTGGTGGTGGTGGTGGTATAGTCACTAAGTCGTGTCCAACTCTGCATCCCCATGGACTGTAGCCCACCAGGCCCCTCTGTCCATGGCGATTTCACCGGCAAGAATACTGGAGTGGGTTGCCATTTCCTTCTCCAGGGCACCACCCAAACTCAGGGACTGAACCTCCATCTCCTGCATTGTGGGCAGATTCTTTACCATTGAGCCACCAAGGAAGCCCATATTTCCTCATGCAGTTAACTCCTAAAACCTACTTTTGTGCAACCTTAGCTGCTTATTTGGAGAAGGAAATGGCAACCCACTCCAGTGCTCTTGCCTGGAGAATTCCATGGATAGGGAATCCTGGCAAGCTACAGTCACAGAGTCAGACTCGACCGAGCAACTAACACACAGTTGCTTATTAGAGTCACCCGGAAAATTTGTTTAACCCATGTGGGTGCTGGGTCCCACCCGCAAAGATGCTCTTGTAATTGGCCTGAGATTTTGCCTGGGCTTTTGAATTTTTCAAAATATCCAGGAGATTCTAATGTGTAGTCAAAGCTGGAAACACTACTCCATTGTCAGTGAAATAAATCATTAGCTAACTAAATTCATTTATGAGCTAATTCCTACTTTTGTTCAAAGAAAATTATATGTCTACACAAACTTTAGTCTTACCATTTGGAGCTGAACTTTTATATGGTTCTTGGGAAATGGAGATTCACTCTTGTTTAATTAATGTGATTTTTTAAAAAAGGAATTTATTGCAAATCTTCCTACTCAAAACACTTACTAAGATTTACCTTTAACATAGTTTTAAATTCTTTCAATCCATGTTTATGAGCCAGAATATTTTTCTCAATTTCTATTCTTTTGGTTGTGCCCTTCAGTTACTTTGTTGTGTGGTGTCCTAGTGGCTCACAGTGAAGAATCTGCATGCAATGTGAGAGAGACTGGGGTTCGATCCCTGGGTCAGGAAGATCCCCTAGAGAAGGGCGTGGCAACCCACTCCAGTATTCTTGCCTGGAGAATTCCATGGACAGAGGAGCCTGGCAGGCTACAGTCCATAGAGTCGCAAAGAGTCAGACACGACTGAGCAACTAAAACTTTCACTTTTATCCGTATAAAAGTACCTCACATATAAATGTGACCTGTTGTCCACTATAAAATTCCTTTGGGTGAAACTGTAAATATTCTAGTAACTGAAGATGAAATTACATTTTATGATCATACTAATAAAGTAAGGCTTTCCCTGTTTGCTTAAAATGCTTTTTTCCAGGAGAGGACATAGCTATAGCCTGCTAACCTGCAACTATTTGCTATTAGGTTTATAAATAGGTACAATGTTGTTACTGACATGCAGAAATGTTTCAGATTTAAAAGGTAGTTATATCATCTATCTTTGCTCTTGCTACATGTTAAATTATGCCTGTGACCGTAAACCTGAAGAAAGTTTGATCACTGCAGTTTAGCCATCTTAATGGTGGAACAGGGCTTCCCTGTTGGTGAAGAGTCCACCTGGCAATGCAAGAGACGTGGGTTCGATCCCTGATCTGAGAAGATCCCACGTGTGGTGAGGCAACTATGCCCCGGTGCCGCAGCTGCTGAGCCTGGGCTCCACAGCCCGGTGCTGCTGCTACTGAAGTCGGCACGTGCTGAGTCCGTCTCCACGACCAGTGAAGCCACCACAGTGAGAAGCCTACACGCCGCCACCAGAGGAGAGCCCAGCAGCAAGGAGACCCAGCACAGCCAAAATGAGTACGTAAAACTAATTCAAACAGTTTAACGGTAAAGCAGGTCACTTCATGATTGATTTCACCATGGCAGTCAGATTCAGTCACACTAGTGGCCAAATTGACTGGACAAGCACTGTCCAGTTCTTTCAATCATCTATGTTAGGCAATCTAAATCAGGAAAAATAGCACAATTGGATAATAAAGAAAGAACAACGGGACACAATGTTTTCAGGCATATTTCCAAAGTTACTGGAAACCATAATTTAAAAAGTTCAGATAAGTTGATTGCGTGTCATCATTGCTTAAAAAAAATGTGAAATGCTTTGTGGCAGCACTTCTTTAATACAGAAAAAAAAAATTTTTTTTTTTTTTTAGAATGCTCTAAGGTTCATTGACAAGGGCAGCTATCGAGAGATCTGGGAGAATGACTGGCTCAAAAAAGAGGTAAGTGGAATTTTAAAAAATGAAAACAATTTCTTCTTTCTCATTTTTCTGAACTAGAAATGACTTTTATTTATGAGCTGAAGTCATGGGGGAAGCATGGATATGTGACTGACCGAGGTAAAATGAAATTTAAGTGAAGTCCTAATCTTATTACAAGCTGTTACTCAATGAACACCATAAATTATTTCAATAATAACCAGAAGTCATTTTTGGTGTCACAATTTTCATACAGTACACTCAAGTGTCTAAAACTTCTTGACATTCTAAAACTGACCTGGCCTTCCTCTGAACCCTATTTGCTCCTGACTGATGGAAGCAAGGCTGAAGGATCATTCTAACCTCATTCTCTCTGGTTTTAAAGTGTCTCTTCAGGTATTCAAATTGGTGTGGAAGAGGCAAAACTGTCATCATATGCAGATGGCATGACACTGTATGTAGAAAACCCTAAAGACTACGCACAGAAACTGCTAGAACTGATCAACTAATTCAACAGGTAGCAGGATACAAGAATTAACATTCAGAAATTAGTTGTATTTCTTTACACTAACAATGAAATGTCAGAAAGGGAATGCAAACAGTCAATCTCTTTTAGAATCACATTTTTAAAATACCACATAGGAATAAACTTCATGAAGGGGGTGAAAGACATGCTGAGAACTACAGAACGTTGATAAAAGAAACTGAAGATGATTCAGAGAAGTGGAAAGATGGCCTATATGTTCTTGGATTAGAAGAATTAATATTGCTAAAATGCCATAGTACCCAAAGCAATCTACAAACTTAATGCCATCCCTATCAACTTACCCGTGACATTTTTCACAAAACTGGAACAAATAATCCTAAAATTTATATAAAAGACCCAGACTTGCCAAAGCAATCCTGAGGAAAAAGAGCGAAAAGCAGGAGGCATAACCTTTCCAGACTTCAGAGAATTCT
The DNA here is from genome assembly GCA_006410615.1 of Neotragus moschatus. Classification (NCBI taxonomy): domain Eukaryota; kingdom Metazoa; phylum Chordata; class Mammalia; order Artiodactyla; family Bovidae; genus Neotragus; species Neotragus moschatus. The sequence continues at coordinate 239,350 of SJYA01003237.1, read as the reverse complement.
ACAAAGCTACAGTAATCCAAACAGCATGGCTAGGGCAAAATCAGACATATGAATTGATGCAACAGAGTAGAGAGCCCAGAAGTAAACCTGCATACCTATGGTCAATTAATCTTCAATAAAGCAAGATATACACTGGGGAGATAGTCTCTTCAAGTGGTGTTGTAAAAGCTGGACAGCTGCATGTGAATCAATGAAGTCAGAACACTCCCTCACGCCATACACAAAATTAAACTCAAAATAGCTAAATATAAGACTAAATATGATGCACTAAAACTCCTAGGAGAGAATACAGGTGAAACATTCTCTGACATAAATCATAGCAATATTTTCTTAGGTCAGTCTCCCAAGACAATGAAAATTAAAGCAAAAATGAACAAATGAGATCTAATCAAAGCTAAAAGCTTTCACACAGTAAAGAAAACCACAAACAAAATGAAAGAACAACCTATGGACTGGGAGAAAAATATTTGCAAATGATATAAACAACAAGGACTTAATTTCCAAAATATACAAATAGTTCATACAATTCAATAACTGAATATTCCCACATGCATGTCACAGAGGTACTTCAAACTCAACATACCTGAAATTTACTGAATTTCTTAGATCATCTTTTCCCGCATTTTCTCTTTCACCATCTGCTCAGACACCCAAAGGAAAATTGTCATCATCAGCTTCATTTCTGTTTTCCTTGCTCTCATTTGACTGAGTAGAGTTGGTGAGTCTAACAAACAAAAAATGTTTAAATAAATATGCTTTCTGTGATATTGACAATTATCTTAAAGTTGCCTTTATAAAGTCATGGTGAGTAGGAATTCATACTATTTCCAAAACTAATCAAGATGAATCCTCAATTTTAAAAAATAAATATTAATTTAAACTCAAGATGAACTCAACAGTTAAAGAATATTATAGAGGAACTTAGTCCTTATACTTTTATTAAATATAACAGTATGATCCCAGTAATAATTTAACGATTCAGATCTTAAATTCTGTTAAGATATCATAGACATTAGGTTCAGAGAAAATGACTACAAAAATTTACATCTGACTGATAAGAAAGACTGTTGGTGCCTTGGTCCTTCCTACTAAAGCCACAAATTACATTTTGTTTTGTTTTATTTTTTAATTTTCATAATTCAATGGAAATAAAAGACAGAAAGATGTCAAGTTTAATTTAATCATGAGCAAAAAGAGCTCATTAACAAAGAACAAACTCATGTTAAAGAAATTCAATATATTTAATTTCTCTTTATTTCAATAAATATTCATTATACTGTTATTAAATTTACTCACAAAATTAATTAAAACCATTTCTGGTTATAAGTACTATCACAGGAATTGAAAATTGCCTGGAAATAGAACAATGTATGCTAATTAATTTCTTTGAGGAAGGTTAAGAATGAGTAACAAGGGATATTTAAAACTGGAACTCCCCCAAATATTTCTCCATTTAACTATTCTTCAACAATAACCAAAAAGCTTAGATCTCTGAGAGGGATATTAGGTCTCATTAAATGACTTTATCTGAATTTATTTAGCATGCTTATTAGAAAAATGAAGAAAATTCAAATTTCCAAATAACTTGAACTAACTTAACAAATGGAAAGCTGGAAAAACTAGACAGAGATTCAAAGAGGTTAGCAACCAAAGTTTCAGATATGAGGAGGCATAGAACTAACTTGGTTCTTGCAGGGGAAAATTTTAAGAGCATACATTTTAATCAGGATCCTAAGTGCCTGAATTATTCCTTTAATTTCTTAAGTACATTTCTTGGGTATCTGGGGAGAAGCAGGGGCTGGGAGGAAAAAGAGGTCTTCCATTTCCTTCTTTATACTTTCTTACCCCAGAAAAAGTGTGATGGTGTTAGTCGTTCAGTCGTGTCCTATTCTTTGCCACCCCATGGACTGTAGCCCACCAGGTTTCTCCATCCATGGGATTCTCCAGGCAAGAGTACCGGAGTGGGTTGCCATTTCCTTCTCCAGAGAATCTTTCCAACCCAGGGATGAAACCTGGGTCTCCTGCTTTGCAGGTGGATTCTTTACCATCTGAGCCACCAGTTAAGACCCTTCCTGCAGAATCTAAAGGTATTGGTATGGCTGTTAAAAGGGAACTTGTTTTCATTTCCCTAACATTTCAGAAGATTGAGAGGGAGACAACAATTGGGAACCTTACTTAGTACTCTAAAGGCATAAGGGACGTCACAAGTTATCTGTAGCTTGAAAGATTGGACTTAACCCCCGCAAAGGGCCCTCATTCCCTGCTTGCCAGAAGACCAAGAACTGTGCATGCTGCCTCCCAGTTATGCCAGTTCCTGATGTCAAACTTTTCCAAACATTCTATTCATTCCTTCTTTTATAACCTCTAACTGTAATTTCTTCCTCATCCTTTGACATTTGAAAATTATAAATTTCTCCTTAAGGCATTCCGGCTTATAATCAAGCTAATAATCTCGTAAAATATGAGATCCTAAAACACCAACCGTTAACTTGATAATGTAGAGTTATGGACTTAAGTTGTCTCGTGAAATTGGTTAGGATGCTGTTCTTTTCATCTTTAAGCCTTTCCTATGACGCTAGTATTATAATTGTTTATGTATTTGTTCACTGGATTTGTAGATTTCTTTCCTAGTTTGAGGGAAGGAACCATGCTTTTTTGAATTTTGTATCCATCTACCTCAAGCAAGAATTTACCCTTAGTAAGAATTCAGGCATTTAATAAATGACTTATGTGAAAGAGATATGCCTGTGGTAATATACTGAATGCTTCCAAAATACAGTAACTTCCACTGCAAATCAAAACTGTGTTAAGTCATCTCTTTCTAAGTCTTCATCTCAGTTACACTCTTGGCAACTCCTAATAAGGGATAACGCATACCCCTCCCCGTGCCTTTCTTCTCTCGTCATGCTCCCTCAAGAGACACAGTGCCTGTCTCAGCTATCTTTCTATCATTCTCACCAGCTGATCACTTTCTACTTTACACTCTTAATTCTGCTATTACCCTGACTTCTACCCATTAGCACCACTCAATCCAGCACCTGCATAACTCAAGCTGTTTTAGGGGGCAGAGAGGTAACGTGGGGGTTCTATCTAGTAACATTCTTCTATATATTCTCCCTATGATCAAGCCTTCTTTAGGCAAAAAATTATCAAAATACATTTCTTAACAATTGATGGGAACTCTATCAACAGAACCAGCAAGTTGTGTTCATGTTTTAGTTGGCCACGTTTTCTGTAGTTAAAGTTAATTAACCCTGCTATGACTATGAATGGACCTACTGTCTAACCTGCAAGATAAAAATCAGACTACTTTGCGTTATTGAGCTCCCACATCTGTCCAGTTCTTCTTCTACTTGTCCCCACACCCATTTTGTTTCTATCCATAGCAAAATGGTGGTACCTAATACGTGTGGTTCCCTCTGCCTAGAATATATCCTCTCTCGTCTGGCTAGAGAATCCCTTCTTTGCCTTCAAGATCCAGAATGGAGCTCATCTCTTCCATTAATTCTCCTCCCCCCACACACACCTGGCAGACATAGGGTGAAACTTGCCCTTCTCCCACCACACCTGGATGGCTCCCATCATCATATTTCATCATACTGTCTTCTGTTCTATCACTCTCCTTCCCATTAAGCTAAGAGACCCCTGAAGGTTATTGTGTCTTGTTGGTCCTTTGTTGCCAAAGTGCACTATGGTTTTTGATGCATTGTAGGTATGCAATACAATTTCATGAACGAATGAATAACATCTCAGCTATCTGATATTTCTCAGAATGACTCTAGCACACTCAGAATATAGTTGTCACATAGAGGTTGATAGAAACGACTCCTAGGCTTATACTTGTTTTTTAAATGCTATAGTATAGATTTTTTTCCAGTGCTATTAATTTTCATTGTGTTGTTTATCATTAACCTTTGATAGATCCTCATTTAAGTACTAATGCCAGACTGATAAATTAGTCTTATTTTCTTATTTATATCTGCCTCCAGTGCACATAAATCCAGTGATGTTCCTGAAGAGTAGGAAAGGAAATTCTTGCCATTCAGTAAAAACTGCCTAATCAGGAAACTAAGTTCTGCCTAAAATGACTTGGAATGAAGTCCGTCCCATCCCTTCCTTCTTAGAGCAAACACAGTAATAAACAATACAGGATCGATTTTTCCTCTCCATCAAATGCATTTTTAAAAGTTAAATTTCTTGTGGAAAACTAACACCTCTTCTCCTTTTCCTGAGAATAGATTGCAAATCACAGGAAGGAAGTGGAAGAACTGGAAAGTGCTATTCATGAGCTGGAAGAAGAAAATTTGGTGCTTATTGATCAGCTATTCAACTGCAGACTTGTGGATCTCAAGATACCCAGGTGAGAGTCATTATGTAGCTAGAAAGATTTTTTTAAACATCTGGATCTGTAAAAAGTTATTTTTTTTAAGATGACAGTTCTTTAATAGTTGAAAAGAAAGACACTCACAAAATCGCCATGGGGAAACTATAAGTTTATCACACTTGACCGTTGCTACAAGGCAAACTTTGACATGCTTTTTCTAACATTGCACTGTGTTCATAATAGCAAACATTTAATACGAATATCACAACTGCTGTCCTTCAGAAACTTCTGGGCCAGCAGGGGGATTGGGCATAAAAATCAATGCATAATAACACAGCAGAAGTGTGGGTGCAAAGCCAGAGCACAAGAGGAGGGAGTGACCAACCTCGTGGGCGCTTTCTGGAGGTGTTTGGGACTTCTGGTTACCTTGTAGACTACAGAACAGTTTCCTCTGACAGTTAATGAAAGAGCCAAACTACTTTCTAGGCGTAGAAAATAGCCTGGCATTCCAAGTCACATTTATTTCTGCATAAGTGAAATCAAATGTGTATATGGCTTTGCATTTTAGATTACCGCTTTTTCTTTTCTGACAAAATAAGTCTTAATATACCAATCTTGATGGAAAATCAGAGCCCTGGCATATGGAATTGGGCTTCTTGGGTGGCGTTTGTCGTCAAGACTCCACCTGCCAATGCAGGAGACACAAGAGATATGGGTTCAGTCCCTGAATTGGGAAGATCCCCTGGAGGAGGAAATGGCAATGCACTCCAGTATTCTTGCCTGAAAAATTCCATGGGCAGAGGAGCCTGGCAGTCTACAGCCCATGGGGCCACAGAGAGTCGGACACAACTGAGTGACTGAACATGCATACAGTATGGAATTAAAACAAAGTGGCATTCATAATTTGAACAAAAACATGCTTAGACAGATAGAGGAATCGAACCACTCAAATGTAGGGTGTACATGTGCAAGATGGGAGAAAAATATCTGCGTCTGGGCAGAGAAGTTCAACATGATGGAAAGACCAGGAAAACATTTACACCCAAGTAGTTCTGTTGTTTGTGTGGCATGGAAAAAGTACTGCTTGAGACCCAGTAAAGTATTTATTGATGGCAAACTTCCTAATGTATTCCAGGAAGGGTTGATATGGGTAAGTTGTGGGTTGTTTTTGTTTCGTTTTTGCTGAGCTAAATGATGGGTGTCAAGATACAAGACTGGAGAAGTTGGGAGACAGCAGGATGACTTTATAGTCTGAACACTGGGTGGGCAGGACAGAGGAAGAATCACCTGCTCCCTTCCACCATCTGTGCACTGCCTCGGGGCCGTAGGTACCAGTAGGCGAAGTGGGCGATCGGGCTGAATGAATTGGCTTCCTACAGGACTCCTGCACGTCCATCTCTTGAGCTGATGCCCTTAAGGGTCCCTAGGGGGCGGGGGCCTCACTGTCCCACCAGGAGCAACGCTGTCTTTTGCCAGCCTCCCTCCCTATGACACCTCTAGGTGTCGGTTCCACACCCAGACAGCCTCTGCCGTGCAGCACCTGCTGCCCGCATCTCTTTGTAATCACGCACCTCTGCCAGCCAGGCCGCCTAACCACCACTCCACCTGTTGCCCGCTGTGCTCTTTTTCTCTTCCAAACCACCCAAACCTCCAGAAAGAGCTACTCTGTAAACTGCCGACCTCACTTCCTGCTTCGGTCAGCTCGGTCTGTTGTTCCGGATTTGGTATTGATGTGCAGGTGAAATGCTCATTATAATAAAGGGGAATTCCTTCCCAGGATACAGAGAGTTTGGCAAGGATGGGAAAGGAGATGAGAAAGTTTCAAAGAGGGCTTTCATGAAGTTGTGTGATTTGTTGTGATGTCATTTAGCCCTGTCCTCTAGCTTCCCTCACGGAAATCTTCGGTAAAACCCACATTGTTCGTCCGCGCTTTGTGGGCTGGCTTTCTTTAGTGGGAGATATGAGAGCTTAGTCTTGCTTCAGAGTTGAGAGAAATGAAATCAAAGTCCATCTGAAGGGAAAGGAACAACACAGACCGTGTTTTAAAAGGTGCCTGGGGTATACCTCCAAGATACCCTGAACTTTTCCTTTGTAACTAGCATTTATCACACTAGCGATTACTTAACACCTGCTTCCCTCCTAGACTGTAAATTCCTTCAGGACAAGTGTTTAGGACATTTTAGAAAGACTACATAAAGAAACAGAGATATGTGCAAACCCTTAGTTATCTGTTACGCTGCTAATCCACAAGGAAAAGGTCGAGTGTCCTCAGGCACTTTTACTGTACCCCTTTTCAAGTCAAAATAATAAATAGTATGTAATTTATGACAACGGTCCATTCCACCTCTTTGTTGAGAATTTTAGTCCTGTCTATTCTAGTTGAGAAATAGACATGAAATGTACCCAGGGAACGTGTAAAAAGTTCTCTTCTTTCCTATTTGGATGAAGAATCGGGTATTCTAGCTAACAGAGTTGTTAATCCCTTATTTCCCATCAGACCTCCCTCGGCGCTTTCCTTCATGACCCCAATAAGGCGCTGCAGGATTTGTTTGAAACATTAGATGAGGTGCGTAAGCTAGAGGTGACTGCCCAGGGACTTCAGTGCCACGGAGCCGAGTCTAGGGGAACCAGTAGCTCAAATCTCTCTAACGCTAGTTTCATATGATGGCATTCTTTAAAGTGCTTTCCGCACCATCAAATACCAAGCGCTGCTGCCCTGTGGTGGTCCAAAAGTGACAAGAAACCCATGATTAAGAGAGAAGCCAGACTCATGAAGGTCACAGTGTTTAGTAAGATCTTAGTCATAGAGGCAGAGAACTCTGTGGCCTCAGACCTGACCACCTCCAGACCAGAGCTTCACCGAGATACACCATCACCAAGTCTTAAGAAGGTTTTAAGAGATAACTGTTGTATGCAGTGACATCATTTGTTGGAGCTGTAGGCATCTCAGATGATACTTTGTTCGTGTGCTTTAAGAAACTAACAGCCTGTAATCCAGGGGATTCACTCTGGATGCTGGCTGGCTGAGCATGAAGGGTTGCTAGCGTATCCGCAAGGGTCACTTGCAACTTCATGGAAATGCCACACACAGCTGTCAATGTATCGTGTCTTCTGATGGAAAACTCCACAGGCCTCTGCAGCACAGAGAGCTGCAGCTGCGCACGCACAACTCACCGGGCTTGTAGCTGGAACGCGCCACTCAGGGAGAGCCAGAACCGTGACGTCATGTTGGATTCCTACTGCTCGCTGTCGCATCTTTCTCTCTCTTTTTTTTTCAAATCCATCCCACGCTGGCTACCGTCATTCCTCATCTGGATTCCTGCACCAGTGATGTCACTGGTGGTGTGACCACTCTCATTTCTCGGACTTTGTCTGTTATTCCCTTATCATGGGACGCACCCCCCACCCCAAGCTCTTCCTTGACAAATATCTCTTGGTGTTTCAGGACTCGACTCAGGTGTCACCTCCTCCTGGAAACCTTTCCTTACCTCCTAAAGACTAAATCTGGTGCTTCTTCTCTTACTTCTTGTGTGTGTGTGTGTGTGTGTGTGTGTGCGCGCACACGCGCGGGTGCTTGGGCACTCAGTCTTGTCTTTTTGACTCCATGGACTGTAGCCCACTGGTTGCCTCTGTCCATGGGAATTCCCAGGCAAGAGTGCTGGAGTCAGTAGCCATTTCTTCCTCCAGGGGATCTTCCTGACCCAGGGATCGAGCCCACATCTCTTGCATCTCCTGCATCTGTAGGCAGATTCTTCACTTCTGTTCCACGTTGGAAGTCCACAGCANTATGTGTGTGTGCATGCATGTGTGTGTGTGTGCGCGCGTGCGCACGCGCGCATGCGCGGGTGCTTGGGCACTCAGTCTTGTCTTTTTGATCCCATGGACTGTAGCCCACCGGGTGCCTCTGTCCCTGGGAATTCCCAGGCAAGAGTGCTGGAGTCAGTAGCAATTTCTTCCTCCAGGGGATCTTCCTGACTCAGGGATCGAGCTCACATCTCTTGCATCTCCTGCATCTGTAGGCAGATTCTTCACTTCTGTTCCACGTTGGAAGTCCACAGCACTCCTGACACTGTGCTAATTACCCATCCTGGTACAAACCATCATCATGAAACGCTGTCATCTTGTCTGCCACCCTACTGGGCCTGACGCCCCTTTTTCATCTGTTCATCTCCAGCTCCCAGCAGAGAGACAGACACTCCTGAGCGGGGGCTACAACATTTGTTGGCTGACAGACTACTTTTCTTATTTGTTTGTAGGCGACTGTATCTTACCCAGGCTGTTGGGCAGCAAGTACCACCTGAAGTGCCTTTGGAGTTGTCAGAAACACATAAAGGTATTATTTTATTGTAATGGTAATTTTTTTTAAATTTGGCAAACATTTCTTGAGCTTCTTATTATGGACAGGCACCTCATAGCCGAGAGCGATTCAGAGGGTAGATACCTGCCAGCTCCTCCACCTTCCTCTTGTCCTTGCAGAGCTGACCCAATCCATCTCCTTTCCCTAGCCCTATTTTCAAATCGAAGTCACCATGTGTCACAGTGAATGAACTAGAAGCTGGTGAAGAGGGATAGGATGATGTCTATACCAGCATGGTTTGCACTTCAGTTCAGCCAACCAACAAAAACGCCAGCATACTCACAGACCCCCATACGATTATGTTAACTTATTAGCTGACGCAGGGAAATGCACCTTAGACATGGCTGCTAACAATGGGACTCCCTCTCACTCTGATACTTCGATTCTACATTTCTAATTCTCAAATTCATCTCCTCCTGGAGATTCTCAAAGGACTTTCAAATTCGAAATGTCACAAAGAATACGTGCTATATTTTTATCTGTCCAAAAGCTGTACATAATTAATTTCTTTGCAGTCATCCCAGAAAAGTCAGACTCGCAACCTGTAGACATAAAAAGCAGAGACATGTCAAGCATCTCATTTGGGAGCAGTGGTTTTCGTCTTAGTCACAAGGACAGCAGATTCGAGCAGCTTCTGAAGATAGATGAAGAAGAGAGTTCAAGCATAGAATTTGGGGCCTCTGATATGAAATACTTACTGTATGAGGATGAGCAGGATTTCAAGGTAAGATTCATGAGAAGACACCTTGACTGCTAGAGAAATGTTGCTTTATTAATTAGTGGAGAAAATTAACCAAACATACAGATCCTGAAAAGTTCTATTTGCAAGTTACTAGTAAAAGCAGCCTGCCATTCATGCTTGTCGCTAGATACTATTTTCACTCTTACCTTTGCCCAGCTTGCTACATCTGTGTATTGATAGAACTCCATTACTAGTATATGGTACAAGGCAGTACATCTAGGGCTGCGTGATAAATTACCTCAAGACTTAGTTGCTTACAACAATAACCATTTATTCTCTTCCAAGGCTTCTGTTGGTTAGGAATTTGGCCAGGTCTTCCGCGAACCATCTTCACTTGAGTTCCGTAGCAGGCTCACCCGCATGCTGGCTGAAGGCTGGGTTTGGGCAGGGAGATCCACCTCTGAGGAGGCTCACCGACCTGGCTGCCCAGGTGATGCTGGCGGACCTTGGGCCTCAGTTCCTCTTCACATGGGTCTCCTCACAGACTCGGGTCTCCTTTATTGTCCCTTTGTTCCGGTATCTGGCTTCCCCCAAGCCATCAGTCCCAGAGACCAAATGTTTCCTGTGACGTGGAAATCTTACGCCAGCACGTCCATCATTTTCTATCTGTTGGTGTAGCTACAAATTTCCACCCAAAGGGAAGTAACATAGCTCCTGCATCTTGATAGAAGAAGGTCAGCATCATATTTTAAGAAAAGCATGGGATAGGACATATATCAGTGTGACCATCTTTGGAAAGTACAAATGGCCACATAACACCATCAGGCAAAACCTGGATTATCGAGCCTTTTAATTTTAAAACCTTCTTGGTACCTTCCAGTCACTTTCATATCCACCTCTTGCTGTTTTCCTTCTTGGTACCACCAATAACCTTAAAAGTTCTCCTAGAACTTAAAGTCTGATAGGAGAAAGAGTGATTAAGAAAGCAGCAGAAACTGAATAAGTCAATAAAACCCATTTTAACTAAGTACAACTCAGTCCTGCTATCATCAAATGACAATTTAAAGACTAAGGTTCCAGACTCTATAGCACTCAAACACCCACGGGGGTATCTTGGTATCAGGACATCTGGCATGCTACAGTGACCTCACGCTAGGGGACAACTGTCTACAAAATTCCAAAATTCCACACCATTTGGTTGAGTGAAAGACCTTTTTACTTTTATTTTTGCCTTTATCCATTGAATTTATTTATTTTTCTAAATTCAAGTTTTATTTAAGCAATGTTGAATTACAACACTGTGTTCACTGCTGCTGTACAATACTGTGACTGATGCAGATATGTTCTTTTCCATGTTCTTCTCCATTATGGCTTATCGCAGGATATTAATATAGTTCCCTTTGCTATACAGTAGGACCTTGTTCTTTACTCATTCTATATACACATGCCAGTTTGCATGTGCTAACCCCAAACTCCCCTCCCTACCCTCTGTGCCACCCCTCAGCCCCTCGGCAGCCACCGGTTTATTCTCTATATCCCCGATTTTGTTTCTGTTTCATAGGTAAGTTCATTTGGGTCATATTTTAGATTCCATGTATAAGTGACATCATATGGTACTTGTCCTTCTCTTTCTGACTTACTTCACTTAGTGTTAATATGATAATCTCTAGTTGCATCCATGTTGCTGCGAATAATATTATTTTGTTCCTTTTCATGGCTGAGTAGTATTCTGTTGTATATATGTACCATATCTTCTGTATCTACTTCTCTGTTGCTGGACATTTAGGCTGATTCCATGTCTTCCACTATTGTGAATATTGCTGCTATGAACATAGGGGTGCATGTATCTTTCTGAATTATAGTTTTGTCCGGATATATGCCCAGGAGTGGGATTTGCTGGATCACATGATAATTCTATTTGTAGTTTTCTGGGGAACCTCCATACTGTTTTCCACATTGGCTGCACCAACTTGCATTCCTACCAACAGTGTAGGAGGGTTCCCTTTTCTCCACACTTTCTCTAGCATTTGCTATTTGTAGACTTTTTAACAACGGCCATTCTGACTGGTATAAGGTGGTACCTTGTTATAGTTTTGATTTGTATTTCTCTTAATAATTCACATTGTTGAGTATCTTTTCGTGTGTCTATTGACCATCTGTATTTCTTCTTTGGAGAAATGTCTCTTTAGGTCTTCTGCCTACTTTTTGATTGGGTTGTTTTCTTTTTTTGTTGCCATGTTGTATGAGCTGTTTGTATATTTTGGAAATTAAGCCCCTGTCAGTCACATCATTTGCAAATATTTTCTCCCATTCCGCAGGCTCTTTGTTTTGTTTACAGCTTCCTTTGCTGTGCAAAAGCTTGTAACTTGAAGTCCCATTTGTTTATTTTCATCTTCATTTCTATTGCCTTGGGAGACTGACCTANCACTGTGTTCACTGCTGCTGTACAATACTGTGACTGATGCAGATATGTTCTTTTCCATGTTCTTCTCCATTATGGCTTATCGCAGGATATTAATATAGTTCCCTTTGCTATACAGTAGGACCTTGTTCTTTACTCATTCTATATACACATGCCAGTTTGCATGTGCTAACCCCAAACTCCCCTCCCTACCCTCTGTGCCACCCCTCAGCCCCTCGGCAGCCACCGGTTTATTCTCTATATCCCCGATTTTGTTTCTGTTTCATAGGTAAGTTCATTTGGGTCATATTTTAGATTCCATGTATAAGTGACATCATATGGTACTTGTCCTTCTCTTTCTGACTTACTTCACTTAGTGTTAATATGATAATCTCTAGTTGCATCCATGTTGCTGCGAATAATATTATTTTGTTCCTTTTCATGGCTGAGTAGTATTCTGTTGTATATATGTACCATATCTTCTGTATCTACTTCTCTGTTGCTGGACATTTAGGCTGATTCCATGTCTTCCACTATTGTGAATATTGCTGCTATGAACATAGGGGTGCATGTATCTTTCTGAATTACAGTTTTGTCCGGATATATGCCCAGGAGTGGGATTTGCTGGATCACATGATAATTCTATTTGTAGTTTTCTGGGGAATCTCCATACTGTTTTCCACATTGGCTGCACCAACTTGCATTCCTACCAACAGTGTAGGAGGGTTCCCTTTTCTCCACACTTTCTCTAGCATTTGCTATTTGTAGACTTTTTAACAACGGCCATTCTGACTGGTATGAGGTGGTACCTTGTTATAGTTTTGATTTGTATTTCTCTTAATAATTCACATTGTTGAGTATCTTTTCGTGTGTCTATTGACCATCTGTATTTCTTCTTTGGAGAAATGTCTCTTTAGGTCTTCTGCCTACTTTTTGATTGGGTTGTTTTCTTTTTTTGTTGCCATGTTGTATGAGCTGTTTGTATATTTTGGAAATTAAGCCCCTGTCAGTCACATCATTTGCAAATATTTTCTCCCATTCCGCAGGCTTTTTGTTTTGTTTACAGCTTCCTTTGCTGTGCAAAAGCTTGTAACTTGAAGTCCCATTTGTTTATTTTCATCTTCATTTCTATTGCCTTGGGAGACTGACCTAAGAAAACACTGGTACAATTTATGTCAGGGAATATTTTGCTTATGTTCTCTTCTAAGACCTTCTTACTTTCCATGGAAGTTTTTGATGTGGTAGAAATGGTATTGTATTGTCATGGACTCAACTGTGTTCCTGCCCCCCACTCCAATTCATATGTTGAAAGCCCTAACTCCTATTGTGACTATATCTGGAGATGGGGGCTTTAGGAGGTAATTAAAGTTATGTGAGGTCATAAAGGTCCTAATTTGATAGGACTGTGACCTTATAAGAAGAGGTTTTGTTTTATGAGACACTGTGAGAAGGCAGCCATCTGCAAAGGGGCTCTCACCAGAACCCAATCATGCTGACCCCTGACCTTGGACTTCCAGCCTCCAGGACTGTGAGAAATAAAGTCCTGCTGTTTCAGTTGGTCAGCCTATGGTATTTTGCTGTGGCAGCTCAAGCAGACTAATACAGGGTTTCACTTCAGAATTCTGCTCTAGATGGTTTTGAAATATATGGTACATTTCCACTTATTTGCTTTTCTTCTCTCATGCATTTATTGCAGCTCTAGAATTGTGTATTTTAAAAGTTAAATACAGTTATATGCATTTTTGAGAAATAAAATATCGCCTTCCTTTTCCATTCTTTGATTCTCCTAAATTCTTATAAACATCTATTGATAACCTCACAACGTGCCAGGTACTTGTTAGATGCTTGAGAATTTAAAAGGGAGAACAGAAAGAAGTATAGTCTCATGATTCCCATGTGACAGGCCCTACTCTAAATCACATGTTGCTAGTAGAAAGCAGGTAAGACAATCACTGACTACTGTTCAGGAGGAATGTATACCTCTGTCTGTCTCCGTGATCAGTCTTGTGCCCCAACACTTGGTACACATCCTGGCACATAGTGGGCTCTCGGGAAAGGTTTGCTGAAGTGTTGAAGGAGTTCAAAAGGAGGAGGTATGACTTGGAGAAGCTTTCAAAAGGAAGGCACACATTGAACAGGGCTGGAACTGTTTCAGCCCAGTTTGGGGTTAGCTGTGGGATTTCATATCAATTAGACTTCCCATTCTGTTTGTTGAGATGTTAAACTATATGTTTGGCAAAATGTGGTAAGCTTTATACCTACAGTAGATCCTGTGAAATGTGTAAAACTCATGTGGATTTGCTCAGTATTAAGATATTCATTGTCAAAGATGTTAGCAGATCTTTCCCTTTGATCGTGAATAATATAGAAAACTCTGCTGTGGCTATATCCTGGCCAGCAGAGGGCTATATAAATGCAGCCAATACTTTATTTTACCGATTAAAGAGCTTGCAGAGGATATATTTCCCTCCTCTATTGATGCCTCCCAACTCCCCCCACCCTGCCACCCCGACCCACTGCCCAAGTCCCCAAGACACAAGCCTTCTGGCCTTGCTGCCTGCTCTTTGGGGGATCTTGCCTACCATGACCCAGTGGGTGTATATGTTTACTGAGTTTTTTATTTACAGTAGCTCTTATTTTTCACATGTTATACAGCATTCAGACAATTAGAACACAATGTAATCTGCCAGATAAAGGCCAACTATAATAAATAAAACCTGACCTCCAAAGGCTGGTAACTTGCTAAATAACCTCTCCTGTCTTCTCTGTGTCTGTTCCCCACAGGATTATATAAACCTGGGCCCCCTGGAAGTGAAGCTCATGACTGTGGAGAGCAAGAAAATGCCCATCCACTTCCAAGAGAAGGAAACTCCAGTCAAATTCTATGAAGATGTCAGGAGCCCAGAAAGCCACATCACGTATAAAATGATGAAGTCGTTTCTCTAAAACTGAAAAGTGAAAACAACTTCCTGTACTTTTCTTTTGGGAACTGAGGTGTATCAGTTGCCCATTTTATTTACACTTTGGTCCATTTTTAAAGCAGTGAATATTTCTAAAGGTCATAATTACAGTTAAAATCAAAATTCTGAGTATTCAGCTATTTATTTACTTGCATGGCCTGAGAGACAAAAATGAAAGTACACTTCATATTTCAAGTGTTCAGGAGCATAACAGTGGACCAAGATGGTCCCCTAAGGCGCTTACCACTTAGACATTTACCGACTGATCTAGGATACCCATATGAAATAGTTCATTTAGAAATTTTCTGAGGAAAATTCAAAAGTTTGCATAGATCTTACTATACATCTTTCCCTTTGAGGGTGCTGGATGATAGCCAGTCCAGAATACTCTTCTTTACCCTGATACGATTTATAATGAATATCACACATTTTATAAACCCATTTGAGGGTGGTAGTTTGTTTTGTAGAAATAGTCCATCAGTAGGGAGGTCCAGGGCTTCCCTGGTAGTCCAGTGGTTAAGAATCCGCCTCGCAATGCAGGGGACACAAGTTCAATCCTTGGCTGGGGAGGATCCCACAGGCTGCAGAGCTACTGGGCCCGTGTGCCACAGCTACTGAGCCTGTGCTCTCGAGCCCTGGACCCGAACTCTGGAAGCCCATGTGCCTGGGCCAGTGCTCCGGAGCAAGAAGACACTGCAGCGAGAAGCCCAGCGCACCGCAGCGAGAGAGCAGGCCCCACCCAAGAAAAGCCAGAAGCCAAGACCAATGCAGCCAAACATAAACGTAAAGGGAAAAAGCGTTTAAAAATAGGGAGGTCCGTCTCCCATCAGCAACATCAGATCTAAACTTCCGAGGCCCCTTCCAAGGCCATAGTTACTTCCCTGTTATTGGTACCACAAGGCAAGGACACTCTGACTGAATTTGACACTGGCATTGCATTTTAAAGCTAGTTCTGCTTGTAAAGCTTTTTACAAGAAACACATTTTAAATATAAGGCCACAGATAGATTGACCAAACATTAACCAAAAGGAAAGTGGTTAGCCCAAACTATTAAAGTAGACTTTAAGATAAGAAGTGTTAAGAAAAAGAGAAAGTGAAGCAAAATATGTCATGATAATCAGCAGATTAATTCATCAGGATGACGTAACAATGCTAAATAATGACATAATCTCAAAATATACAAAGCCAAATTTACCAAACTAAAAAGCGATATGGTAAGCCTTATGCTATGTGTATTTTACCAAAATGAAAAACCAAAAAAGGCAGAAACAAATTCCAAGTCAAGCTTGAAGAGCTTACCACGCCTCTCTCAGTAACTAATAGACAAGAACAAAATAAAAAACACCCAAATCATGAAGGATTTAAAAAGGGGAACAACTGTAGAATACACATATTTTTCAAATGTACATAAAATATTTACAAAAACAGACTATATCCTGGGCCATAAAAAGTGGCAACAAATATTCAAAAAGTTGAAATGCGTGAACAGTTCTCTGACCACAGTAGAAAATAACACAACAACACCAACAAAAAACTATAATTTTCAAGTAAGCAAGATACTTCTGAAAAAGCTATAGGTGAAAGAAGAAATCACAAGGAAATATACTCTTCATTATAATGAAAAATATGACATCAAAACTTGTAACTCCAGGTAAGTGTTGTTTAAAGGCAAATTTATAACCTTAGTTCAGTTCAGTTGCTTGGTCATGTCTGACCCTTTGTGACCCCATGGACTACAGCTTGGCAGGCTTCCCTGTCTATCACCAACTCCCAGAGCTTAAGTTTATATATTAAAAATAAGAAAGGTTGAAAGTTCAACCATCAGTTCCTTTTCAAAAATCTTAAAAAAGAAAACAGCAAAAATAAACCTAAAGAAAGTAGAAGAAAGGGAATAAAGGGCAGAAGTTAATTATATAGAAAGTAGATGTATAAAAGAGAAAATCAATAAAGCCAAAAGGGTTAATTAAAAGTGACAACCACCAGTAAGACTAGCCAAAAAAGAGAGAAAATAAGTGAAAAGGAGACATCACTACAGGATTACAGACATTATTAAAAAGTCAAGAAGAAATTAAGGGGGGAAAAAAAACTTTCCCCCAAAATTTGACAATTTACATTAAATGGAAACATTTCTTGAAAAACAGGATGAAATAAAAATTCTGAGTACAGGCCTTGATCTGTTTTAACAAACCAAATCTATATTTTAAATTTTTTCAAAGCCAGTGGCTTGCTTTGCTGGTGAATTTTCCCAAACATTTCAGAAAGACATAATATCAAACATACATAAAATTCTTCAGAGAATGGAGAAAAAAGAAACACTTCCAATGTACTCTGATGGGGTCACTATTAATGTCAAAAGCTGGCAATATCATTTCAGGAAAAGAAAATTAAAGGCCAATATCGCTCATGAATATAGATGCAAAATCATTCACAGAATATTAGTTTATTGAATCTAGCAATATATAATAAATAATATTTCATGAATAAAGAGAGCAAGGTTGACAATATTCAAAAATCAGAGTGGAGACATGAACAAGATCAATGTCAGTCCCTTGGTTGTGACATTGTACTAAATTTTGAAAAAAATGCTTATTTTGAGGGACAATGGAGAAAAAGCCTATGTGATCTGTTTGTATTATTTTCTACAATTGCATGTGAATCTACAGTTGTCTCAAAACAAAAAAATTAAGGGTATAATGAACAGAACATAGGTGGTAGCTCATATGATCATCTTAGTAGGTACAGCATTTGTTAAAATTCAATACTGTGATAACAATTTATAGCAATATGATAAAGCTCTTAGCAAACAAGGAGTATCTTTTTAAATAAACACCTATAGCTAACATTGTACTTAATAGTGAAATATTAAACATTTTCCTACTGAGGTCAGGAACAAGACACATATATCCATCATCATGCTTGTATTCAACACCGTTGACTAGAACACTAAAGTGTTCTAACCCATCCAATAAAAGGCAAGAAAAAGAATTTAAAAACATAGAGATTAGAAATAAAGAAGCAAATTATCTTACTTATAGATATCAAGTTTTGTATGTAGATAATGCAGAGTATTTTACAAACTATTAGAATTTACAAGTTAGTTTAGCAAGGTCACAGAGTACAAGGTCAGTAGAGATCTAATGTATTTCTTTATACTAGCAACGAA
The DNA here is from genome assembly GCA_006410615.1 of Neotragus moschatus. NCBI lineage: Eukaryota > Metazoa > Chordata > Mammalia > Artiodactyla > Bovidae > Neotragus > Neotragus moschatus. Next base: position 221,463 of record SJYA01003237.1, on the reverse strand, counting down.
CAATTGGCAACAATAAAATATTTATAATAGCATCAAAACATCAAATATCAAAGAATTCATGTGATGAAATATAAGCCAAATCTCTATACTGAAGACAAACATTGTTGAGATAAAAGACATATGGAATAAATATATACACGATTATCATGAAGTGGAAGATTCAAAATAGTTAAGAAGACTGTTCTTTCCAACTTGATCTGTAGACTCAGTGAATCCAGATCAAAATTAAAGCATTTTTTATAGAAGTTAACAAGTTGTTTCTGACATTATTATGGAAATTTATAACATGGCAAAAGACCTACATTCGCCAAGATGATCTTGAAGAAGAGCAACAAACTGCAGCACTTAACAGTACCAAATTGCAAGACCTCATGTAACATTTCATTAGTTAAGGAAGCACCCCATGGGTCCAAGGATGAAGAATAAGTCCAGTGCAACAGAACAGAGAGTCTAGAAACAAATCCACACATTTACAGTCACTTGATTTCTGCAAAGATACCACTATAATTCAGTTAGGGGGTGTGGTCTTTTTAATATTAATAGTAAATGATGCTGAGGCAACTGTATGGCAAAAAATAAACCTTAACTCTTACCTCCTGCCATAAGTAAAAATCAGCTCAAAGTGGACCAGAGACCTAAATATGGAAGGTAAAACAATAAAGCTTTTAGTAGAAAATAAAAGAATATCTTCATGTCCCCCTGTGCACATCCAATGGATCCGCAAAACCTATGCTTGGAATTTTAAAAGACATTGGTACATGGGTATATGTGGATTTAGCAATGTTCCACAGGGTCCCACCAAGCCTGCTGCTCCCTAAATCAAACACCTTCCTGGGAAAAATAGAAGTCATGATAGAAAACAACTCATCATAAAAAGACTGATAAATTGCATTTTATTGTACAATTTTTACCTATGGCCGATTCATGTTGATGTTTGACAGGAAACAACAAAATTCTGTAAAGCAATTATATTTCAATTAAAAGTAAATATTAAAAAATATCTTTTTCATTAAATGGCACTGTTAAGAGTCAAAAGGCAAGCCACATACTGGGAGAATATATTTCCTATACATATATCTAACAAAAAAATCATATCCAAAATATATAAAGAACTCATGCAAATCAATAGAAAAAAAGACTTGAACAAACACTTCACAGAAGAGTATATCTAAATAACTAAAAAGGAGAGTAACACTGTTAGTAATGAGGGAAAAGCAAATAAAACCACAATATATTACACACCCACTAGAATGGCGAAAATTTTACTAAAGTTGAAATGAGTTAATATTGATAAGGGTACAGATTTGAACTCCTCATAGTTATTGATGCTTCCCAGGTGGCTCAGTGGTAAAGAATCCACCTGCCAATGTAGGAGATGCAGAAGACGTGGGTTTGATCCCTGGGTCAGGAAGATCTCCTGGAGGAGAGCATGGCAACACACTCCAGTATTCTCGCCTGAAGAATCCCATGGACGGAGGAGCCGGGTGGGCCACAGTCCACGGGGTGGCGAAGGGTTGGACACGACTGAGCATATGACCACACAGTTTGTGATAGGAGCATAAACTGGCACAAACACCTTGGAATATGTTTGGCAATAATTATTAAAGCTGAACACATGTGTATGTGTATATATATATANAGTACAAAGATAAAGCTTTTTGGAAATTAAAACAGAAATAAATTTTACATGTTATTAAATCATCAAATATAATCACTGGGGTATACTTTTATTAGCCAAAAAAAAAATAATACCAATGATAGAGAAAAACGGAGAAAAGAAAATGCGCCTCAGACCAGAATACCATAACAAAAGTTTTGTGGAAGCTGCATTTTATTTGAAAATCCACCCATTTTTGCTAACATACATTTTAATATTGTAAACAAAAATAGAATCTGCAGAGACAATGCAACAAGTATGCTTAAACTCATGTACAGAATTGCTTTCCTACAACAAACTGTCCTTCTTAAGGCCCCTCTCAACCCAAATGTTAAGATGTATTTACACAAAGCACCGATCAACAGTGCAGTTTAATTCTTCGTTAACTAAACTCTTGGCTAGACATTAATTTTTTTAAAGATACTATTTCCCCTTATTTAAAAGGTACATGATCATAACATGGCAAGAGCCAAATAAAAGGTTCAAGGATTTTGTCCCCTCCCCTCCCCCCATAACACCTCCTAGAGTTTTACTGAAAAGAAGGAAAGTCTTGAAGTGAAAGCAATTCCTCACATTCATTTTGGAAAGGCCCTAATGTCAAATGGAAAATAATGACATGCCAAGCACAAAGCAGTAAAGTTCCTTCCCAACGCACTAATGCTGAATTTAAAATGTAGTGCTTTTCCTAGTTCAGTGAACTGTTCCCTTGCAAAATCCTAGGCACAGAATTGACTATAAGGATTAATGCATTTATAATGCTTCCCTAAATCCCATAGAGACTGAGAATTCTTAAGCGATTCAGACCTATGGACTTGCCTTAAAATATTTAGTGCTCTGTATGTCAGCTGAGAAGCATTCTGAATCAGATTCATTCTTATGGATAACAATCACACATACTGTGTACATCCATACTCATTTTCATAAGGAGGTTTGATACAATATTAATGTTATGTAAATTGATAATCATAAATAAATACAAATACTTAAGGAATGTCTACTGCAAACTGAATATATAATTTTTTTAAAAAAAGAAAAGTTAATTTTAGTTACTGTTTCTGTATCTGTGAGGACTGGAGAAAAGAAAGATACTGCATAATGAAGAATTATGATTTGATCCCCCCAAAAGAGTCCTGGTGCATTAGCGTAAAGGACACAGCTCTTCTCTCCAGGCAGCTTTTCCAAATACAAATTTCACACTTTCCAAATAAGGGCTTTTCTTGGTAGGTTACCGATTATGGGTATTAATAGGAGTTGAAAGAAATGAAGGGTTAGTCACCAAAAAGACAGCTCTTAGTCTGAAATCATGGCAATTCGTGGCTTTATAAACTGTATTGATACGTTCTCCTATAGACTAGTCCCAGTTTCCTTCATGGGCCTTTACTGGGTTACTGTAGCATTCTAATGGAAGAAGAGAGTTTAAGAGACAGCAGTTTGGATTTTGCTGGAAGTAAGTATTTGCCGCTTGAGCACTTGTCTTTTTGGAATAATTCCATTCTCTTCCATCTAGTTACATAAACTGTATCTGGAAAAAAAAAAAAGAGTGTGAGTTAATTCACTGCATTAAGAGATACCTTCTCATAAGTGAAAATGCTTTGTGCCTTTTACCATTCAACTTGCCTGGAAGTATTCATAGCATGCTTATCACAAACCCTGATTACAAAACAAAGTCAGTGTTATCAGCTTATCATGAGCCAGAACTCAGTATCTGAAGCAAAATTACAGGGCCTTCCAAGTTTCTAACTACTAAAAACCAAGGGGTATGGAAAGAAAGAAGATGAATGAACAATTTTTCCATGACAAGTTCAGAAAATCTCTCCATGAACACAAATATTTCACATAAAAATCTCATTTAGGCAACAAGCAAAATTTGAAATTTTACTTCTAAATATTATACCAAAATTAGAGATAATTAAGGGAACAGTACCATGTTTGCTAAAAATTTCTTTACTAATATAAACCAAAATCTGAAAGATCTACTTTCTATTCACTCAGGTTCTTCACTCATAATATCCTTTAAACTGCTCATCCAAAGAAATTACTGGAATAGATATGCTAGTGAACCATTGTCAAATCAGAAGAGTACAAACTCTCAAAGATTCACAAGGTATATCTACACTGGGGGCTCCAGCATCAAGAAAAATGATACTGCTTTCCAGGAAAAGAGGTGGTATGGATTAAAAGCAGAATCTTTCTATCAAAAAGGGTATTACGTATTCACTTGCCCTTACCTTAGAAAAATAAAAATAAGCTGGTTTGGGGGGAGAGGGGAAATATTACCACTTTAAAGTGAACAGGTATATATATAAAAAAATAGCCCTTTAAAGAAGTTGTTATAAATGAATTCTTCACAAAGAATCCTGGCCATTACATTAAAACTCCAGATGTTCCTTATTAAGCTTGAATCCAATGTATAAAACTGTGCTGCTCTCTACAAATCTTTCAGACTGAACACAAACACCCAGTGTTTAATGGGTGGCGTTTGATCTCATCTATCTGCTGTGAGCAGTGGATGCTTATATGTACACATGTGAGACGGTCTTTTGGTTTCACACCTTCGAACAATGTTAAAGACATTTTCCAAAAGCAGTTTGTCCTCATGCTCTATTTGGATCTATTACTCTTCACCACAAGAACAGAGGAGGAGGAAGAGGGGGAACCTAGAGTCTTTTAGAAACAAAAGAGCCATTTGTGCTTAATGTTTGGTAATTTTTAAAAGTTATTTCAGTCCCCGTCTCCCCCAACAAGCAGCAATACCTAAAGTGATTTATAAGAAATCCTCCAAAGAGAGCTCTGCAAAAGGGTCCTTTCCTGAAGCTCTGTGAGGACTGTGACTGGAGGGGCTGGAGGCTGCCGACAGCTGGGGGAAAGAGACAGAGAGAGGGAAAGAAAAAAGATCTCAGAATGACAGAACATGAAGGCAGAAAATGTAATGAAAGAGGAGGTGGTTTTTGTTTGTCATCTTTAATAAATATATAATGGCAGCCTGTGCAGAAAGCAGAATCATTAAAACAAAAGTTTCAGTCACATGTCAAGTTAAAGAGTATTCAATGGCATGTGCTTTTCAGAAAACAAATTCTTGTTTCTGAATTCCAAAGGAATAAAGTCTTTTACCCAAAAAGGTCTAAATGAGCTGACCCATGGTTAAGACTTTTATTATATGTGGGAGTGGGAGTGGGGAAGAAGGGAGCCACAGTACAATTGTGAGCTGCAGATGGCGGCTTCCAGGGTGGAGGCTGTCTGTCAAATGGTGTGGAAAACCTGACCTCTGTCCAGACCCAACACATCTAGCTGCAATACTCTTTCCCTCTGTCCTCATCAGAGGTGCCAAGTCCTGTCCTCGCTGTTCACACTTTGGACAAGGAGTTGTCTCCTGCCTGTTTACATGGAGAAGCTGCAGCTGATGCTTTTATACTCCGGAGGGAGAAATGAGCTCAGAGGTTATCTACCATAGTCGAACTACCAACATACTGCCTTGAATACAGGGAATACTTAAGATCCTTGATTCAGCTTCCTGTTAGAATACATTTACTTGATTCTTGGAATTTGCTCTTATTGTTTAAACATACAGTAAGACAAATAGACTGCTGAAATCAATAAAATATTTTTAGTATTTCCTCAAGTAAAGACAACTCCTGAAGTACCATCTGTATATCCTTCATCGAGTTTACTTGAAGAGTACTTTAAACCAAATATGAAGCTATTCTTTTCTTTCTCTTTTTAATTGCTATTGTCATGTCCTGCTCTCGTGACCCCATGGCCTGTAGTCTGCCAGGCTCCTCTGTCCATGGGATTCTCCAAGCAAGAATATTTTGGAACAACCTTTTAATTTTTTCCCTCCACCTGCATTAGACTGCAGAGGCACACAGCACAGAAATGTCCAACTGAGCATTAAATCAGAGCTAAGTAGAAACAGTTTCAATTCACACCTCAACATTCGAATTCATGTAAAGGATTTCAGGGCTCAGAATCTGTCTTTGCTGGCTCAAAGTGATCCCATTTCTGCCTTTTTCTTTTTTTTAAAGCACTACAGAGCATGAATAGCCAGTGAATTTTCAACAAATATTAATACTACACCTCAAGAATATGCAATTTGTTGTTTTGGTTGCCAAGATTAATTTATAGGTTTAGAAATCATTCTGTTATATTAGTGAAAGAAAGTGAAGTCGCTCAGTCATGTCTGACTCTTTCAGATCCCATGGACTGCAGTCTACCAGGCTTCTCTGTCCATGGGATTTTCTAGGCAAGAGTACTGGAGTGGGTTGCCATTTCCTTCTCCAGGGGATCTTCCTGACCCAGGGATAGAACCCAGGTCTCCTGCATTGCAGGCAGACGCTCCACCCTCTAAGCCACTAGGGAAGCCCAGTTATATTAGTGGTTGAGTCATTTTCTTAATCCAGATCTTGTTCTCAGAAATAAATGTTCAAAGACAATGGGAAGAGACAACGGAAAAGTTGATGGAATTTACACAAGCAGCTATGGACAGCAAGACAAGGCAGTAGGTCTGGGTTTGGAGAGTCAAGTATCATCCAGGCAGAGAAGCTTAATTGGAAAGACGATTCTCCTCCACCTTTCATACCAACCAGGATGACCATTCAGAAACAAAATCATTTTAAGTAAAGTAATCACTGAGCTGGGAGTTAAAGATTAACTGGGTTTTTCTCCAAAACTTACATATATTTTTTTCATTTGATGTTAAAACAAAAGTGCCTGCTTACTGCAGAACGCCAATCATCCAAAATCTACAGTCCTGTATGAGAGCCTCTCACTAAAACATATTCTTGTATCACATTTTCATAAGGGCAGTAGTCTGAGAGGAAAATGCACTCTGAAGAATATGGGAAAATGGGACACCAGAAATCTTTTCTTTTCCATATGTAAGCACACTGCTAGAGAAAAGTCCTAGAAGCTTAATAATAATGTTGAAGAGCATCAATTTTCCTTGGGGGAAAAACTGCTAGTTTCTAACACTTCTACTATTTGTTAAATTGGCAAAATAAACGCATACATAAGTCTTCAACACCTATTTAAAAAACATGTCGCTACATCACATGAGCTACATGAGAAAGTAAGACTCAGTAGCCCCATGGTTAAGTTGCGTATCAGCAACACCCATCTCAAGCAAATGGAACCTCGGCCCAGACTGGACAGGCCGCCGGCACAGGGTGCCAAGGGCTGAGCCGCACAGCAGTCCTTCACCACCTGTCCCACCCTTCCAGCACCCATACCGAAGGACACGCACATCATGCACTGCTGAGAAAGTAGTCAGTTCAGAGAGCAAGTAAGGCAACTGAAGGAAAGGAAATACGCTGCAAGAGCCCAGTCACTGCTCGAGGAAAGAAGGAAGAACGGAGTGCACCAAAGGGCAACAGGATCCTGGTGGCTGAGAACCAGCAGGATTTAAGGAGCCTGAGAAAGTCACCCAAAACTACAAGGGTTAACTCTCCTTTACTTATCATTCTTGAGAGTATGTTATAGAATATGTAGGGCTGCTACGTACTGGAGAGGGTTCAGGATGGGGAACACATGTACACCCGTGGTGGATTCATGTCAACGTATGGCAAAACCAATACAACAGTGTAAAGTAATTAGCCTCCAAAAACTAAATAAATTTTTTTTTATAATTAAAAGAAAGAGAAAAATCCAATGATCTTTGTTAACTGCAAAATCACTATTTTACAAGGTAGCAATAAGATAAATTGTAACTGACCACTTCAGTCATATTCTACTACAAATATGGCAACACACACACACACATCCAAACAAAAGACTTTCACTTATTTATTTCAGTAACATTCTCTATACCACAATGTCCACAGAGCTAAAAAAATTAGTACAGCTACCAGTTTGTTCAAATTAAACTGATCTATCCCACAACTAAATATGCCATTTAAACAAATAGTCAGTCTCACTAGTCTAAAAAAGATGTACTTAAGTTTTTTCTCATTTTATATGAAAATGAAACACTGAGCAATGACAGAAGAGCTGAATATAAATAAAAATACTAAAATGTACAGGTAATTGATGATGGCAACTCAGTTGACACTCCTTCACCCCCTTTCTCCACCTGAATCAATCTTTATAAAAATGCTGCAATAAAGTAGATTTCTTTTTTTTCCTTTTTGGCTGTAGTGTGCGTTTAGCATAGTAAAGACAACAGTACAGAAATCGTAAGTTAACTTCAAAAAAAAGCAAACATTCCAATAAAGGAATTTTAAAAAAGGGTTCTATCAATATACTAAAGACCGTAAAATAAAAATGGTTACTACTCCTTCATTTACAACATTTAACATCAAAGAAAGAAAATTTCATGTTAGAACAAGAAAACAGCATCAGTCTCAGAAAGTGAGCCTAGTGCAACTGAAAGCTTATAGGAGAATAAAGGACTGGGCATTTTAGGACAAACTTCTTGAAATACATATTGGCTGTGTTTAAAATTCTTAGAGAAGAAGCAACTCTGCCACATCTTTACATCTGAATTTGAATCCAAAAGCCTGGATAGCAAATAGCAACACTGTAAAGACTCATTTTGTCTTTGCTCAAGAGGCAAGTTAGGAGAAAAATGGGTGTACTTCTTTTGCCAAGGATGAGAGCACAGTTTCATGGAAAGATGGAGATGAATCTAATCCTGGCTCTTCCATAAAATGGGGTTAAGAAAGACCCAATACCCAAACCTCCCTTAACAGCTGCCTTGAGGACTGAAATATACAAAAAGCACCCAGCTCGTTGAATGGCATATATTAGTCTCTCAAATATTAGTTCAACTTTCCTTACTTCCTACAATCAAATGCTCATCTAATTTTATATAACAGGATCAGCTTGAATCTCACTGAATCTGCATTGCTCTTTTAAGAGTTTTTATTTTACCATCAACCGGTCACTTGTGCTTCCATATTACACTCACCTTCAGGCTCCTCAAATGTACAGAAACATTAAGAATAAGAAATATATTTTGTCTCTTGTTCAGTAACTAGCAGTGACTCACACACAGTAAACACATTCTATAACATGTTAAGTTAAAAATGCAAAACTTACATTTTAAAGTAAAAGTAAGTAAAATTTACACATCCTATAACATGCTAAGTTAAAATGATTTTTGGTGATAAAACAAGCTCTGTATAAAAATGATCACCGAAGTAGGGTATTAGAAGAAAATATTAGAACTTCCCTATTTTTACCCTCTTAAAATGTCTATTTCTCCATGTTTTTAATGTATATAACATTGCTATAAGAATAAAGTAGTATAAATACACTAAGGGTACATGCTTAAAGACTACTGTCTTGATACTGCTGTGTAATCAAAACACTTTAGAAACCTCAGCCCTACTTAATATGATTTCACTAAGACATTACCTACAAAACTAAGCCACAGAAAGATAATACTGATTTTGTAGGTTACTGAATCCAGAAGAATAAGACATAAACATACAGTATTGCACTGCAATATTTTATACTAAAGACAATGCTTTTCTCAGCTGCCTCTGAGAAGTATGGCTACAAAGAGAAGACTTCTCTATTACATGAAGTAAAGGGCCTGTCCTGGAGGTTGAGTCAAATACCTTTGATAACTGTTTACTCGGTTTATGTTAAACACAACCCCATCACAGGCTTCTGCCTATCCATAACACCAAAAAGTAATGCCAACATTACTCCTGTCGCCTTCAAAGCACTACTCATCTTGTTTTTAGGGGCACAAAACAGTGACCTAAGAGAATTTCTCTTTAAATGTATGTTGTTTCTAAACCTCTTTACATAGGAGTAATGTTATTGTAAAACGGCATGAGACATCTTAAAATCATGGCAACATAAATTGACAAAAAATTAAAGAAAACCAAACTGCAGAGGGAAACGGATCGCAAGACTTCTTAAACTCATGGAAAGAAATACTAACTGCTAAAGCTAAAAATAAACATTTCCATATATAAGAAGTGTTTCCAGGGTAAGAGTAGTCTGTTTAAAGTTCAATTTGATGGACGGAAATCCTGAAAAGCTGGCTCAGCTTATGTGAATAAAATGTTCATGGCTCATTCATATAAGACTTTAACTTCTTATCCCTTGAAAACCAAAGAAAATGAAAAAGCCAAAGAAAATGAAAATGTTAACTAGTACCTAAGAAGACAAGATAGTAATTATACCTAAAATGCACCACTTATTTGCTATTTATTGAAATTATGGCACTTTTCTTCAGTCAAAAAAACTTTGAAACTGTGTTCCATATATGAGCTTGAGGCTATTACCTGATTTATCTACTACCTGATTTATGCTTTTACCTGATTTATCTACTAGGCTTCAATTTAAAATATCTAAGGAGACAGCTCCTTAGACTTGGACATTTTCACAAAAGGTTTGCTACCCCCACCAAAAAGGCGGGGAAGGGGCCTTGTAAACTACACTAAATTGGACCAAATAAAAATTTTAATATAAAATCAAGTTGGGTAGTTTATGGTAACACTAGTTCCACAAATGCTAAAACACATAAGGTAAAATCATCATTTTATAGATAAAGAAACTGAGACTCATCAAATTTCCAAGGGCAACTTTCCCTGAAACACCTTGTCAGTGGGGAGCTGAGCTGACGAATCTGTTGAACTATCTTCCCAAAAGATATCAATATGTTGAAATCCTGACCCCTATGAACGAATCTATGAAAGTGACCTATTTGGAAATAGGGTCTTGCAGATATAATCAAGTAACGATGGGGTCATTAGGGTAGGTCCTAATCCAATGACTGATTCTTTCTATGAGGGAAATGCCACATGAAGACAGAGACACAAGGAGAGTGCCACATGTGAGAGGCAGAGGATGACTTGGGCTGCTAGAAGCTGGAAGAGGCAAGGAAGGGTCCTCCTCTAGAGAATTCGGGAGAAGCATGACCTGCTGACACCCTATTACTGGACTGTAAGCCTCCAGGACTGCGAGAGATGAAATTCCTGTTGTTTGAAGCCATCACTTTGCGGTTCACTCTGTTATGGCAGCCCTAAGACACCAACAACAGACTTGAAGCAGTCTCAGTTCCCAAAGCAGTCCTCTCTAAAACTTGCTATCTCTATTATCTCCACTCAGCTAGAATTTATGGCTATATTTAATATATAGAAAAAAAGTTTAAGATTAGAAAGATAATTTTTTAAAAAGGATTTCTCTAGTCTATGTCAGTTAATACACACTGTGTGCCTTCTATATTCACAGGGCTATACAGTCACTGATGTTTCTCATGAAGACTTTGTAGAATCTCACAGTCACTCGAGATTTTATGAATATGTTCTAGTTTTGTTAAAAACAAGAATTAGATTTCCACCTTTTAGGGAAAAAAAATGTCCTCAGCAAAAATCCAGCGAAAAGGCCTGGTTCTACATGTTGTCTTATTAACGATAATGGTCAGCAGATGGGACTCCTCCAATTTTTGTTTTGACTGATTCAGGTAGGCCCAGGGGACTACAGAAACAGTCTCACCAATGGTACTAAATCCCAATTCCCAAAGTAAATCCCCACCATAGGGTCTTCCACTAAGCAAGGGTGAATGATCACAACACACTGCTGATGAGGCAAAAGGCTCCACAGAAATGCAGCTGGGCAGATCAGCTGACAGAGAGGCACTGCCAACACCCACAATTAACACACCAAGAAAGTTTAAAAAAAAAACAAAAACACAAACAAAAAACGTAAAGCCTAAAAGCAAAGAGAACTATTAGTTCTCACACACAAAAAAGTCATTAAAAAGGTCATTTTTTTTTTTGGTGAGACTTAAATTATTCCAATAGCCAAAGCTAACAGTACCCCCATTTAGGTCGGTAAAAGGCACTCACAACTAGCCACTGTGTCCTTTCAGACACTCAACTGATGTCATACTTTCTTAGATCTGGCAGATACAAACAAAAACACAGCAGCCATTTTACATCTTATCCATATCCTCTACTAAAAAAAACCCTCAAAGCCTTCCAATACCAATCAGGAAAACAGTAAAACTTTTAATGTGCTTATTTTAAAAATTAGATCTGCAAATATAACACTCTATGGTTTTCATATTGCTTTTTGGAAAACAGATTGAAAAAGGGATCAGTATGAGATTCTCATATAAAAAAGTGGTTAAGAATATAAACACAATGCCCCCCTCACCAAATCTTCAACATCTCAACCGTTTTATGAACATTCATTAAGAGACTGTTACTTCACATCACAGTAACTAAAAAAAAAAAAAAAAGAAGAAGAAGAAGAAGAAGAAAGCAAAACCAGGCTAATTGTCTTCATGCTTAGTAACATAATTGCTGCATTACTGCAACGTAGAACGAGTTTACAAACTATTAACTGGTAATGTTCATTTCAATTTATATACCAGTATGTACCAGTGTTTATATAAAGCACAAGCAAGAGAGGGCAGTAAGAGTCCCCATTCTCCTCAAGTTAATAAACACACTAATAACTGGTAACAGGAAATAAAACAGTGTGAGGAAGCATGGAAAAGAAGGAAAAAAAGCATTAGCCACACGGTTCTAGTATTCTCCATATAGTCAAATATGCACTCATGTAGAGCATTAAAGGACTTCTCTGGTGGCTCAGAGGTTAAAGTGTCTGCCTGGAATGCAGGAGTTGAGGGTTCGATCCCTGGGTCGGGAAGATACCCTGGAGAAGGAAATGGCAACCCACTCCAGTACTCTTGCCTGGAGAATCCCATGGAGGGAGGAGCCTGGTAGGCTATAGTCCATGGGGTCGCAAAGAGTCGGACAAAAACTACAACATTAGTCATGAAACAGAACAACTTTAAGCTGCATGAAAATATTTTTTAAAAATATAGAATCAGCACAAAATGTGAACAGAACAGAGTAAGTGTACTCTATAGGAGTATGTATAGGTCATTAGAGTATGGTCTATCGTGTCCGACTCTTTGCGACCCCATGGACTGTAGCCCACCAGGCTCCTCCGTCCATGAGATTCTCCAGACAAGAATACTAGAGTGGGTTGCCATTTCCTTCTCCAGGGGATCTTCCCGACCCAAGGATCGAACCCAGGTCTCCTGCAATGCAGGCAGATGCTTTAACCTCTGAGCCACCAGGGAAGCTAATTAAGGCTATACTGAAGAACAAAACAGTCTGAGCTAACAACTATGTGGAAGGTATTACCTACTTTCTTGCTAGTGGGCACTAACACAGCACTAAGAGTAACCTAAATATAATTTACAATGCACAATATATTATTTGGAATACTTCACTAATGGTAATATGATAAATATATGTGGCAGGGTTGAGGTACCTCAGGAATATTAACTTGGAAAAAAAAAGAATATTAACTTGGTTTCATAGTAAGTAGGTAAGAGACCAGGAGCTATAAGTTACATCTTTAGTAAGTAAAAGCTCCCAAAAGAAATACTTCAAGAAACAGGAAGACTTCTGACAATAGTAGGAGAACTGGGATTTGGTTAAAAGATTCTATTTTGATGGGATTTCACTTGTATTTATAAACTATCATTTATTTTATACTGTATAAAGAGACATCTTTGCCTCAAAGAATTTTTATTGAAACAAAGAAAGCATAGCAATGAGAGAACAACTAAAAGGTTTAAATTAAACATTAAGAAAAATTATTTTGTTTACTGCTACCACTGAACAGCCAAAGTTAAAAAAAGAAACTAGCTTTGTTGTTNTTCCTACAATCAAATGCTCATCTAATTTTATATAACAGGATCAGCTTGAATCTCACTGAATCTGCATTGCTCTTTTAAGAGTTTTTATTTTACCATCAACCGGTCACTTGTGCTTCCATATTACACTCACCTTCAGGCTCCTCAAATGTACAGAAACATTAAGAATAAGAAATATATTTTGTCTCTTGTTCAGTAACTAGCAGTGACTCACACACAGTAAACACATTCTATAACATGTTAAGTTAAAAATGCAAAACTTACATTTTAAAGTAAAAGTAAGTAAAATTTACACATCCTATAACATGCTAAGTTAAAATGATTTTTGGTGATAAAACAAGCTCTGTATAAAAATGATCACCGAAGTAGGGTATTAGAAGAAAATATCAGAACTTCCCTATTTTTACCCTCTTAAAATGTCTATTTCTCCATGTTTTTAATGTATATAACATTGCTATAAGAATAAAGTAGTATAAATACACTAAGGGTACATGCTTAAAGACTACTGTCTTGATACTGCTGTGTAATCAAAACACTTTAGAAACCTCAGCCCTACTTAATATGATTTCACTAAGACATTACCTACAAAACTAAGCCACAGAAAGATAATACTGATTTTGTAGGTTACTGAATCCAGAAGAATAAGACATAAACATACAGTATTGCACTGCAATATTTTATACTAAAGACAATGCTTTTCTCAGCTGCCTCTGAGAAGTATGGCTACAAAGAGAAGACTTCTCTATTACATGAAGTAAAGGGCCTGTCCTGGAGGTTGAGTCAAATACCTTTGATAACTGTTTACTCGGTTTATGTTAAACACAACCCCATCACAGGCTTCTGCCTATCCATAACACCAAAAAGTAATGCCAACATTACTCCTGTCGCCTTCAAAGCACTACTCATCTTGTTTTTAGGGGCACAAAACAGTGACCTAAGAGAATTTCTCTTTAAATGTATGTTGTTTCTAAACCTCTTTACATAGGAGTAATGTTATTGTAAAACGGCATGAGACATCTTAAAATCATGGCAACATAAATTGACAAAAAATTAAAGAAAACCAAACTGCAGAGGGAAACGGATCGCAAGACTTCTTAAACTCATGGAAAGAAATACTAACTGCTAAAGCTAAAAATAAACATTTCCATATATAAGAAGTGTTTCCAGGGTAAGAGTAGTCTGTTTAAAGTTCAATTTGATGGACGGAAATCCTGAAAAGCTGGCTCAGCTTATGTGAATAAAATGTTCATGGCTCATTCATATAAGACTTTAACTTCTTATCCCTTGAAAACCAAAGAAAATGAAAAAGCCAAAGAAAATGAAAATGTTAACTAGTACCTAAGAAGACAAGATAGTAATTATACCTAAAATGCACCACTTATTTGCTATTTATTGAAATTATGGCACTTTTCTTCAGTCAAAAAAACTTTGAAACTGTGTTCCATATATGAGCTTGAGGCTATTACCTGATTTATCTACTACCTGATTTATGCTTTTACCTGATTTATCTACTAGGCTTCAATTTAAAATATCTAAGGAGACAGCTCCTTAGACTTGGACATTTTCACAAAAGGTTTGCTACCCCCACCAAAAAGGCGGGGAAGGGGCCTTGTAAACTACACTAAATTGGACCAAATAAAAATTTTAATATAAAATCAAGTTGGGTAGTTTATGGTAACACTAGTTCCACAAATGCTAAAACACATAAGGTAAAATCATCATTTTATAGATAAAGAAACTGAGACTCATCAAATTTCCAAGGGCAACTTTCCCTGAAACACCTTGTCAGTGGGGAGCTGAGCTGACGAATCTGTTGAACTATCTTCCCAAAAGATATCAATATGTTGAAATCCTGACCCCTATGAACGAATCTATGAAAGTGACCTATTTGGAAATAGGGTCTTGCAGATATAATCAAGTAACGATGGGGTCATTAGGGTAGGTCCTAATCCAATGACTGATTCTTTCTATGAGGGAAATGCCACGTGAAGACAGAGACACAAGGAGAGTGCCACATGTGAGAGGCAGAGGATGACTTGGGCTGCTAGAAGCTGGAAGAGGCAAGGAAGGGTCCTCCTCTAGAGAATTCGGGAGAAGCATGACCTGCTGACACCCTATTACTGGACTGTAAGCCTCCAGGACTGCGAGAGATGAAATTCCTGTTGTTTGAAGCCATCACTTTGCGGTTCACTCTGTTATGGCAGCCCTAAGACACCAACAACAGACTTGAAGCAGTCTCAGTTCCCAAAGCAGTCCTCTCTAAAACTTGCTATCTCTATTATCTCCACTCAGCTAGAATTTATGGCTATATTTAATATATAGAAAAAAAGTTTAAGATTAGAAAGATAATTTTTTAAAAAGGATTTCTCTAGTCTATGTCAGTTAATACACACTGTGTGCCTTCTATATTCACAGGGCTATACAGTCACTGATGTTTCTCATGAAGACTTTGTAGAATCTCACAGTCACTCGAGATTTTATGAATATGTTCTAGTTTTGTTAAAAACAAGAATTAGATTTCCACCTTTTAGGGAAAAAAAAAGTCCTCAGCAAAAATCCAGCGAAAAGGCCTGGTTCTACATGTTGTCTTATTAACGATAATGGTCAGCAGATGGGACTCCTCCAATTTTTGTTTTGACTGATTCAGGTAGGCCCAGGGGACTACAGAAACAGTCTCACCAATGGTACTAAATCCCAATTCCCAAAGTAAATCCCCACCATAGGGTCTTCCACTAAGCAAGGGTGAATGATCACAACACACTGCTGATGAGGCAAAAGGCTCCACAGAAATGCAGCTGGGCAGATCAGCTGACAGAGAGGCACTGCCAACACCCACAATTAACACACCAAGAAAGTTTAAAAAAAAAACAAAAAAAAAAACAAAACACAAACAAAAAACGTAAAGCCTAAAAGCAAAGAGAACTATTAGTTCTCACACACAAAAAAGTCATTAAAAAGGTCATTTTTTTTTTTGGTGAGACTTAAATTATTCCAATAGCCAAAGCTAACAGTACCCCCATTTAGGTCGGTAAAAGGCACTCACAACTAGCCACTGTGTCCTTTCAGACACTCAACTGATGTCATACTTTCTTAGATCTGGCAGATACAAACAAAAACACAGCAGCCATTTTACATCTTATCCATATCCTCTACTAAAAAAAACCCTCAAAGCCTTCCAATACCAATCAGGAAAACAGTAAAACTTTTAATGTGCTTATTTTAAAAATTAGATCTGCAAATATAACACTCTATGGTTTTCATATTGCTTTTTGGAAAACAGATTGAAAAAGGGATCAGTATGAGATTCTCATATAAAAAAGTGGTTAAGAATATAAACACAATGCCCCCCTCACCAAATCTTCAACATCTCAACCGTTTTATGAACATTCATTAAGAGACTGTTACTTCACATCACAGTAACTAAAAAAAAAAAAAAAAGAAGAAGAAGAAGAAGAAGAAAGCAAAACCAGGCTAATTGTCTTCATGCTTAGTAACATAATTGCTGCATTACTGCAACGTAGAACGAGTTTACAAACTATTAACTGGTAATGTTCATTTCAATTTATATACCAGTATGTACCAGTGTTTATATAAAGCACAAGCAAGAGAGGGCAGTAAGAGTCCCCATTCTCCTCAAGTTAATAAACACACTAATAACTGGTAACAGGAAATAAAACAGTGTGAGGAAGCATGGAAAAGAAGGAAAAAAAGCATTAGCCACACGGTTCTAGTATTCTCCATATAGTCAAATATGCACTCATGTAGAGCATTAAAGGACTTCTCTGGTGGCTCAGAGGTTAAAGTGTCTGCCTGGAATGCAGGAGTTGAGGGTTCGATCCCTGGGTCGGGAAGATACCCTGGAGAAGGAAATGGCAACCCACTCCAGTACTCTTGCCTGGAGAATCCCATGGAGGGAGGAGCCTGGTAGGCTATAGTCCATGGGGTCGCAAAGAGTAGGACAAAAACTACAACATTAGTCATGAAACAGAACAACTTTAAGCTGCATGAAAATATTTTTTAAAAATATAGAATCAGCACAAAATGTGAACAGAACAGAGTAAGTGTACTCTATAGGAGTATGTATAGGTCATTAGAGTATGGTCTATCGTGTCCGACTCTTTGCGACCCCATGGACTGTAGCCCACCAGGCTCCTCCGTCCATGAGATTCTCCAGACAAGAATACTAGAGTGGGTTGCCATTTCCTTCTCCAGGGGATCTTCCCGACCCAAGGATCGAACCCAGGTCTCCTGCAATGCAGGCAGATGCTTTAACCTCTGAGCCACCAGGGAAGCTAATTAAGGCTATACTGAAGAACAAAACAGTCTGAGCTAACAACTATGTGGAAGGTATTACCTACTTTCTTGCTAGTGGGCACTAACACAGCACTAAGAGTAACCTAAATATAATTTACAATGCACAATATATTATTTGGAATACTTCACTAATGGTAATATGATAAATATATGTGGCAGGGTTGAGGTACCTCAGGAATATTAACTTGGAAAAAAAAAGAATATTAACTTGGTTTCATAGTAAGTAGGTAAGAGACCAGGAGCTATAAGTTACATCTTTAGTAAGTAAAAGCTCCCAAAAGAAATACTTCAAGAAACAGGAAGACTTCTGACAATAGTAGGAGAACTGGGATTTGGTTAAAAGATTCTATTTTGATGGGATTTCACTTGTATTTATAAACTATCATTTATTTTATACTGTATAAAGAGACATCTTTGCCTCAAAGAATTTTTATTGAAACAAAGAAAGCATAGCAATGAGAGAACAACTAAAAGGTTTAAATTAAACATTAAGAAAAATTATTTTGTTTACTGCTACCACTGAACAGCCAAAGTTAAAAAAAGAAACTAGCTTTGTTGTTGTTCAGTTGCTCTGTCACGTCCAACTCTTTGCAACCCCATGGACTGCAGCACACCAGGCTTTCCTGTCCTTCACTATCTCCTGCTCAAACTCACGTCCATTGGGTTAGTGATGCCATCCAACCATCTCGTCCTCTGCCATCCCCTTTTCCTCCTGCCTTCTCTCTTTCCCAACATCAAGGTCTTTTCCAATGAGTTGGGCCCTCGCATCAGGTGGCCAAAGTTTTGGAGTTTCAGCTTCAGCATCAGTCCTTCCAATGACTATTTAGGACTGATTTCCTTTAGGATGGACTGGTTTGATCTCCATGCCGTTCACGGGACTCCCAAGAGTCTTCTCCAACAATACAGTTCACAAGCATCAATCCTTTGGTGCTCAGCTTTCTTTATGGTCTAGCTCTCACATCCATACCTGACTATTGGAAAACCCATAGCTTTGACTAGATGAACCTTTGTTGACAAAGTAATGTCTCTGCTTTTTTAATATGCTGTCTAGGTTGGTCATAGCTTTTCTTCCAAGGAGCAAGCATCTTTTAATTTCATGGCTGCAGTCACCATCCACAGTGATTTTGGAGCCCAAGAAAATAAAATCTGTCACTGTTTCCATTGTTTCCCCATCTATTTGCCCCAAAGTGATGGGACCGGAAGAAACTAGCTAAGAATTATTAAAAACTAAAGCTTGAGAAAATCTTTCCTACTCCAAAGATAGTTTAATTCTTAAATGATTAAAAATATTCAATCATGAAATTAAAGGCATTTTCATTCCTCAGGTTAGCCGCCTAACATTTTAGCTTACAGTCTATTAGCGAAGAATTTAAACCAATTTTGCACACTGCTTTAAATTACTACAATGTTTATAATTAAGTAAAAAGATATATCAATGAGAAACAGAGTAACTGACACAGTGGAAAGGGTAAGTTTTCAACCAAATTCCCTTGTTTGACAAATAATGTTCAAAACCTGTTATGAGTCAGGCACCATTTTAGGAACCATGAATATAAAAGTTATACAAATTTGCCTCTGAGGGTTACAGTCTAATATAGGCAACTCTCACTACATCAAATGGATGGATGGAGCAATGAATGGACAAATGGACGAACTGTAATATAGGCAACTCTCACTACATCAAATGGATGGATGGAGCAATGAATGGACAAATGGACGAACTGACAGATGCTAAGTAGTGACAAATTCTATAAAGAAAAATAATGCAGAATAGGAAAAAGAACTTCAAATCTCAGGAGAACTGAAAAGGGATGAGAGAGAACTTAGAACGAGTAAAGAACAAATCCACTTTATGACAGACAAAGTTCTTCTAGAAAAGACAAAACAGCAGAAGAACACTGGATAATTACTGAGAATCATGAATGCATGGAGCTGGAAGAACATGAATGTTCTACGTATTCATTATTATTTCAAAGAGGGAAACTCTATGAGGTAGTTTTTAAGACAAAAGAAAAGCTGAGGGTATATCTTACATGTTCAGTTATATTAGATTCATCTCCTTAGATTTTTGAGTCTGGAGATAAGATGTTACAAATACTGCCTGCAGAAGTTTACTCCAGTATCTACACATGGATTAAACTAGGAAGGCAAAAAAGGTTCCAATGTGGGTCAAGGATTATAGACTGCAAAAAGGGAGGGGCTAAGAACAGTAGAGGAATGATTAGCCAGACACTGTCACAAGACATATGGAAAACAAAGAGGGGAAAGGAATCAAAAGCAACATCATAACATTTAAGATTCTGACTTTCATCTGGTTCAAATAACTCTGTAAGGAGAAGTCCAAAGCCTCTTTGAACCACTTCACTGCCACCCAATCTTCTTTTCCTCCTCATCAATTTGCCTTCTTCAATTTGCTTTTCTCAACCAGTAATATTTAAAATTAACTACTGACTTCAAATTTGATTTTTCAATTAGAAGCTTGTTCCCAACTGTTCTCATTCTCTTCTGGGACAAAGTAATTAGAAAAGGGCAGTTCTATCACTATTTCATTTATATACTTGGAAATTTTTGCACTGTTTTGGTGTTCTGGTGACAGTTAACATGGATCTCAAATCATCAACAGCTTAATGTTATAAAAATCTATAGATTTAACAGTTTTCAGCCAATATTCAGAACTGCTGCTGGCAAAAGATGGAAAAGAAAGAAAACTATAAATACTCATAATCTAATTTATAAAAACAAATGCCTAAGAAAGATAACTCCATCAATTACCTCATCTGCCAACTAGCTCCATTATAAATACTTAATTGTTTGAGGAGCAGGAAGAAAAGGTCACTTTAACATGGACAAATGGGAAAGAAAGAGGCATCTGGGGAAATACATGAAATTCAAAGAACATAGATTTTACCTCTCAATCAGAATTAAATTCACTATCCACTCCCAGTCACTGGCACTGCCCAACACATCAATTTATTAAATGAGTTCAATACTCAAAAAGGCTGAGAAGTGAAATGGTCTCTTCTGCTTCACTGGCCTATGAGATACATATAGACTAACTTAACTGGATCAATACAAACTAATTTTTGCAGTGTAACACTGTATACACTGGCAAGTGTAAAACTACCTGCATTCAAGTGGAAAAGGAATAACAAGTCCATCAACAAACATGCTCATGAATGCTTTCAAATAGCATTAAACACATTAAATAATGAGCCAGTTGGCACTGGAAGCCACGAAAGGGGATGACTTTTACAATCACATGTCAGTACTTCCCAACTGTCACACGATATGAGCAGGGTCACAGAGAGGGATCTCTTACAAAGGTCTCATCCCACAGGATGTCATCAGAGAGGTAAACAACAAAGAAACTTCCTATCTCTTCTCCTAACCATAATGGGAGAAGTGTTTTAAAAAAAAAAAATAATAATAATCATCCAGATTTCCCTGATGCTAAAAATAGTGAGATGAAAAAGAAAGTGAATATCCAGGTGAATTTTCATGAACTGAAGAAGGCCTTAGAAACATCTGAAGAGAAAAGTCCTTCCTGTGAAGAAATTAGGTCAGGATGGCATTTCAAGCTTTTTCGCTCTTTTGTGGGGAGAGGGGTATCTGTTTTTAAATATGATCTTCAGCAGGAGAAAGTTATCTAATGAAAAAATAGCATTAACAACTTCTGAAGACTTGTCAAGTTTCACAGATGTCTCAACGGCAACACTTCACTGTGGCATTCAAGCCAAGAACTGAGTTCTGAGGTCAAGGTTTCTAAGGCCAACACAGGAGAGCGCACATCAGAATTGTTATCAGAAAGAAGGTTTCTTAACCCCTGGCCTCACCAACTATAAGTTATCAAGATTTTTCCATCTTTACCTATTTGCAATCTGCTTATCCTTTCTTTCCAAATAGTCAACATTCCTAAAAGCTCTAACATGAGAAAGATACATGAAGAAAGTATCATCCTCCACGAAGGGAAAAAATGCTAACAACTTGTTTTTTTCAGCTGCATCGAAGGATTTTTTGGTATTACATTCACTCCACATCAAGCACAGTACAAGTTACGTGCAGCATGTGAATCAGTACCTGTGCTCCTGATATAGGGCCAAAAGGGTTTGGTGGTCTCATGACAGGTTGGCTGTATATTAAGCTCGGTTGTGTCATTACAGGTACACTTCCCATTTGAGGAGGCTAAAAAAACAAAAACCCAAAATTCTCAAGTTAAAGGATGCTGACTCATATTTTCCTTATTATGAGTAAGTAAACAAGAAGGATGATAATGATGTACTAGTACTAGTACATCTGAATTAACTCAAAGGGGAAATGTCTATAAATGCAAATAAGACTGACAGCTAAAAATTTTAAGAGAATTTCTTTGTATGGAAAATCTTTCATGTGCTTTTTTAATAAAGTTTACCAAAAAACTCAACTTTTTCTATATGAATTGCAAAATTCAAACTATAATAAACATACAAAATAATTTCCAAATTTGCCATCTTTAGACATAGGGAAACTTAAAACTATAAAATGGCTAAGACATTTCAAAGTAAATTGTCTTTGTTCATCAAATTCAGTTCTTCTACCATAATGCAAGTAAGCACAAGGGAAAATAGTTGATTCTTTGAAGAAGTTTACCTTCAATAGTTCTTTCATTTTACTTTACATATTTTTAGAGAAAACCAAGAAGAGGCTTAAATTACATACACAGAGGTTAGTTCATTCTTAAAAAATTGAAAATAAATCTCAAACAACAATCTTTTAAAAAATTACTACTCCATGATATAAAATTAACATAAGTGACAGAAGAGAGTACACACAGGCCATCACATTATTTTCGTTAAAATGCAATATTCTAAAATCTTATCTTTCTTCAAGTTCTATTTAACTTTTTAAGATGACTCCTATTTTCAGTGATTCACTTTATGAGTTTTCTGTGTAGACACCCTTTTTATGTAATGACTACTAATCCAAAAGCTTTTATGAAACTTTCTCATATGCAGGGAAAAAGCTACTTTCACTAAGACGTAAATAAAGAAGTAGCAGAAGTAGCCTCAGCAGCAATATCGATGGAAGAACACTGCCTCCCACCAGCAAGTGTCCCAGAATGTAGCGGGCTAAAGCTACTACACCTTCATTTCTTATTTGAGTCTGTATATTAAGAGAGCTGGGAGAGTAAGAGCAGTTTATAATGTGGGTTGTGGGCAGCTTAAAAGTTTAAACACTGTATCTGTACTATACCAATCATGTCATAGGAAAATTTCTCTGGCCTTCACTAAATTTACTCCCTACCTAATGCAAGAAATATCAACTCCCCACAGCCACTATAGTAGCATTAAGGTTATAAGACCTCACTGGTATTAACATAAGGTCAAAGCAACAGAGACTTGGAGTTAACATTAATGTTTAAATGAGTTCACAATGAATTATAGATGACTAACAAAACTTATGAGAGGAAAAATAAGCCAAGTAATACAGTAAACGTTAATAAATGATATTTGTTATATAATAACTGTTCTAGAAATACTTAAGAAACCTATACTATGGTGCAAGGTTCTGTGCTCGTTACTAAGGGTATACGTGGCACTAACTCTTTTTTCAGTTAAGTTTGGAAATAAATATGTTAAATGCAGGTCAATCAATTTTCAAAAAACTGTGTTGGGAAAAATACTTACAATTCCATATCCTATCATGCCTGTTGGTGTAGTAGCAGGATAGGCCATTACAGGGGGGGCCTGACATGGTGAGAGAAAAGACAAACAAGCAAGTGTAACTCACATATGTCAGTGGAGTCCAGGTAATTAATAGCTAAAAAGAATTGCTAAGACAGCTGTGATTAAAGGTGATATTTGTGTTCGTTAATAACTGTGGCAAGCTCAATGATAAAAGGTGTCTTAAAATTAGCAGAAAAGCAGAATTATTAGAAAGAAAAAATACCATTTAAACTCAGATGCAACGGTGATCTAAGATTTCAATGTGCTTTTACAGCATTAAAAATATTCAGATTTTTAGAAATACTCAAATCCTGCAACGTAACGTCTGTCTCTCCCATAAAGATGTCTGCCCAGAAAAAGCAGCACAGTGAATGTTCCTAGGTGCTTCACTTCTGCAGCAAAGACAAAACTTAAAAGATTTCAAATCAATGAACAATCTGATCTTCCAAAAGACTAGTTTCTAAGGACCTCATTCACTTCTTTCAAATAAGCCCAAAGATTTCAAACCACTATGGAGTATGACTCAAGTTTGTAGAGTATACATATTAATATTTCAATTTATTCTGTAAATTATTTAAAATATCTTCTGCAAAGCACCAATTCAGAGGAGTAATACATTTTCAAGTCTGCTTATGTTTAAATATCTAAAAGAACGATCTACCATAAGATGTTTAAGGTCCTTCCTCTTCCCACTTCAATTCATGCTTTGAAATATACGACCTCAGCAAGACTGGTTTTAGATACATTTGCTGTCTTAACAACATTCCCTATGTGTTATCTTTTAATAAAAACTTAAGATGAATACAGGTGAAAGACCAATAACACTGCTAAAACATAAAAAATAAATTATATGGCAATTTGAACATACACATGGAGAAGTTAAATAAAGCATAACTAAAGTGAATAGTTAAAAGTTTAGTATTTGAGTGAGCATGTAGAACTTATTGGTCTCTCCCTACTTAAAAACCAAGAGCTGCAAGAGCAGTAGACAAACTGCCAAGTACAGCAGAAGCCTGTAAGAGTTCATGCAACTGTGATTTCCAACATTACCACAATCACCATTTCCCTTCATTCAGAAGTCATCAAGTGCATAGTGGAAGCACAGATACAAACACAGACGCCCAGCCATCTGGCAGCAAATGGCAGAATATTAAGCAAGAAAAAAAATTTATATTTCCCATGCTATCGTCATCAGAATCAATTCTACAACAAACCCATGAAATCAGTAGATGCTAGGAAGAATTTTTGGCACATTGAAAATTTGAATGTGAAAACAAGTAATAGCTGGAAGGTTATGAGATTCTGCTACAGCAGTGGTTAATAGCATGCCAATTTATTGCAAAAAAGGCTAGTTTTTGGTCACTTACGTATTGTGGAAAATGCATGCCATTCTGTTTTTCCCAGGGAGAACAATTACATAATGCAATAACACTGGATTAGAACAAGTACTTACACAACAGAAAATACATAGAGAGCATTTTAGTTCACATGTACATTCATTAACTATCTAGAATTCCTTGTATTTCCAGTATCTAATGGAAGAACATCTATACTAAAACACTATCAAGGTTGACAAGGGAAATTTAGTCTTGGCATCATCACCTTACTTACGTAAGAGTTTACTGATTACAAGCGTCATTAAAATATAAAACCTATCAGTAGTATGAATAGTGTAAAGTTCAGTGCATGCCATAAACAGGGATGCATTGTATAATGAATACCACAGAAAAAAAAGCAAGCAGTTAATAGAGTTGGTAGTGTAACATTATTATATATTTTAATAAAATACCAATAAATTTATTTTAAATTTTTAAAAGTTTAAAAACCTTGACAGTGTTTAAAGATTAATAAAAAAGTTAGAAATGTAAAGAAATGTCATAAGCAGCAGTTTATCTAAGTAGTGAATCACATCACCAGCCCTAAATGTTAGTCATTAAAAAGAACCTCTATAAAATATATACATACAAATATTTTAACAAAGTCCTCAAGAGATGACACACCTTACCATATACAACACAGCACCACAGATATGGTTTCTTATCAGCACATTCTAGATGGTTAGATGCCTATTACATTCTAACAGTCAATCTAAGGTCAAGTGCTATTTGCAAATTTCTACTATTTCATATAGATTAATACTAATTTAATACAAAATAAGAAACTAGTCATTGTATTTTCGTATCAGCATTCGGATTTATATCATGGTTCATAGGTTATATCAGTGTATGATTCACACCTAGAGGTGTGTTACAGTAGGAAAAAAATTGGATTCAGAGTCAGAAGGGATGGATTTCAATTTCAATCTGCTTCTGAGCTGCTTTCCACTTGAGGGGAAAAAAAAATCACCTTATCCCTACAGTTGGGACAACAGCTGCTCCCAAGAGTGCACTAATTATAGAATCAGGATTTTGTGTGTGTGTGTGTGTGTGTGTGAGACAGAGAGAGAGAGAGAGAGAGAGAGAGAGAGAGAGTGTAAAGTGTTAACTATTTAAAATGTAAGGTTTTATTATTGGTGATGGTAGTGACCACTACCAGGAAAAAAGTTGTTTAGTCACTAAGTCATGTCCAACTCTTAAGAGCCCATCAGGTTTCTCTGTCCATGGGATTTCCCAGGCAAAAGTGGGTTGCCATTTCCTTCTCCAGGGGAATCTTCCTGACCCAGGGATCAAACCCGTTATCTCCTGCATTGGCAGGTAGATTCTTACTGCTGAGCCATCAGGGAAGCCCAGAGAAAAAGTACTGATTTTAAAAGGTGGCTAAATTTTAGTATTATTTTCCACTAATGAAGACTGAGATTTTAATAAAACTCTCTAGATAATGTCATAGAAAACTTTAATAGCACACTATTTTTAGCTCAGCCCTATATTTAATTTTTACAATTAACCCAAGGAAAACAGCAAAACAGCACAATGCTTTGAAAGAGATTTAATAACAAAAGTGGCTATAACAAGGGTATGAGGGTCTCTAACAACAGGAAGGACACAACATGCAAAATGCTGCTTATTAGCCCAAGTCTGCAAGAAAGCATGTTTCAAATTTTTCTCCAAAAAGAAATTGGTTTTCTCTGACCCAGGAAGACATATTGGATTGGTAAAACAGTAGCTAATCAAGGATAGTGGTACAGCCACAAAACTACTCAGGGACAACCATACCTTATGGTAATTAAAACCATTAGAACTTCTTTAGTATTAGACGCTAACTCATTGATCCTCTCTGGAGGCTCAATGAAGAATCTGCCTGCAATGCAGGAGACCCAGGTTCAATCTTTGGGTTGCGAAGATCCCCTGGAGAAGGAAATGGCAACCCTCTCTAGGATTCTTGCCTGGAGAATCTCTTGGACATTAATTATCATACAATTAATTTTCATTATTCATAGATTCTATATTTGCAAATTTGCTACAAACTAAAATTTATTTGTAATCCCCAAGTCAATACTTGTGGAGCTTTTGAAGTCTTTCATATATATGTGCAAAGTGGTGAAAAATTTGTACCGGATACATCCAGTTCTGACAGGAAGATAACCAGAGGATGGAGAACTAGGGCACAATGCGGAATACTTGAAGAAGCCCTGGCTCTGGGGCCAGTTGGGTAGGTCTAGAGTTTCAACTTAGGTACCAGTTAGTGGGGTGGTCAACTTAACACCTCTGAATCTCCTTGTCTCTTCTGTAAAATAAAATATCATCTACTAGAATAAATTTACTTAGGATTTAAGACTACAATCTATGTGAGATGTGTGTGTATACATACACAGCTGAAACTAGCTTGGTTTTTGTTAATACTGTCACCTAATTTTTATAGCCGATTCTCTTTATTTGCTGCACTTAAGGTTCAAAAGACCTTGATGCTGGGAAAGACTGAAGGGAGAAGAAGGGGATGACGGAGGATGAGATGGTTGGATAGCATCACCAACTCAATGGACATGAGATTGAGTAAACTCCAGGAGTTGGTGATGGACAGGGAGGCCTGGCGTGCTGCAGTCCGTGGGGTCGCAAAGAGTTGGACATGACTGAGTGACTGAACTGAACTGAAGGTTCTTAAAGTCACCAAAACACTGAATTAGTGAACACTGAGCCATTTTTAGGGGAAACACTGTGTGTGTGAAATTAGCAACTGATTCAGTGTTAGAAAAATAAATAACAGATTTGAAACCAGCAATAGAGAATAACGATTAAGAGCACAGCCTCTGAGGTAACGCTGCCTGAGTTCTAAAAACCCATCCCATCTCTTTTATTTGGGCTTATTACTTAATAATCCTATGTTTCCATTTCCTTATCTGTAAAATGGGATAATAATAGTTACTACCATATAAGGTTAATTTGAGGATTATATAAAACAAAACCACATATTATGTTAGAATGATGCCTGGCACAAAATAACTCTTAAGTAAACGTCAGCTATAAAAATGTACCTGGCAAATAGTGTCAATCCAGCTTCCTTTAGAAGCTGAACGAAAGAAATAAAAATTACTTTTATTTCTTAAATTTTGTATTGACCTTTGCACTTATGCTTTATCGCTGCTTTAAACACATTTTCATGGTACATATTCACCCAAATTATTCATGTTAGTATATCATGAAATTTTCCAACTCACCATTGTTGCAGCATTCCACGCAGTTGTTGGTGCAACCTTTGGTTGCCAGTTAGATCCTCCAGTTAGCTTCTTTTCACCTGGCTGACTCCAATTTACATCACTTTAAATAAACACAAGTGAGATATAAATGTCTGTAATTATGAAGTTTCTTTACTATAAATTTAGATTGAACAGAGCATTTAAGATGCAGATGACACTTATACACATACTTTCTTGAGATAAAAGCCAAACCAACCTCTAGATGGCACGTGGGGGAAAAAAATGCAAATTTAACACTCACTTCTTAGTGGTTCCATTTCCAATGCCAAGATCTAGGACAGGAGAAAAAGAAAGCATTTCAAAACTAGACTCATTTTTATAAAACAACTTATTGTAAAGAAGATTCAAGAATTCAAAAAATACTTACTGCCCACAAGGTTGGCTAAGGATGAATCCAAGTCATCAGATACTAACTTGTTAGGTGGGAGTTTGGCAACAGGAAGACTCTGGTTCTGAGAGGCCACTGTTGGTTTGAGAAGTCCACCTAGTTCATCAAAGCCTTAAAGTTACAAACAGATGAAATAGGATTTTTAAAGGAACTTTATAGAGCTACCACTTTCTAAAGGAGGTCTCTGCCTTTTTCCTTGTTTGTTTAATGGAAAAATCCTCCAAGAAAATGGACACTAATAAATGCCTTTAAGTGGAAAAAGGAGAAATCCACCATTTCAAAGTAAATCGATTGAGAAGGCTGTATGTACTTTGGCAGAATTCATTTGTCTTATGTCATAACAAAATTACATTAAAGTTAAAGGGAATGAAGAAAGAAGCACTCAAGTAAACTACTCTTATTCCAAAACTGGGATGAGAAGGATGGAATTAATTCTCCCCCTCAGCTGACAAAGTCTTCTGAAGACTCACTCACACTTGAAGAAATACAGGTAAAAAATACACTTCTGAAAAAACCTTTATTTTTAAGAAACCGTACTTTATAGACCTTTTTATACTCTTCAAAGTGCAGAATGGAAGGTATATGTAAAACAGTATATTAGAACCAAGTGAAAATAAACCACTAGCTTATCTCTTTTCTTCTGTCTAAAAACAGCCTAAATTACACCTAAACTACACTCTAATTGCACAGAATCATGTAGTAAACTAGGACATTGCTGAAAAATAAAATCCCTTAAGGTTCTCTCCTGAAGGGTAAAAGGTAAAACAAATCCCATCAACTAAGCCACCAAACGACTCAACAGCATAACCTAGGAATACTAGAGAATTTGAAAAAGAAAGTCACACCAAAAATGGGGGCTTATAAAATATGAACTGGTTTCTATATCCTTTATCCTTCCTCCCAGTAAGACAAACTCAAGAGGAAAAAGTTAAATACATCAAAAATTATTGTAAACCTACCAGTGCACAGAAAAACATGAATTCCTAGTCCGTACATACTCTTTATAAGCTTGCTTCTTACTTTTGTATAAACACTTCTGACAACTATTAATAATTGTATATTATGAAATTAAGAGTATCTCAATGTTTAAATGGTCTGAATTTAATTACTACACTTACCACTCTTATGATTAAGAACATAATTTAGTGTCAACTTTATAGGAATTCAATTTTTACAAACTTCAAATTAACAAGATACTAAATGGAAACCTAGCTCTATAGGTAGGTCTATAAAGCTGTCTTAAGACAAATGAAAAAGCATACTACAAAATGATTAAAAAAAAAAAAAGGCCCTGCACCCATAGCTCTGATATTTAATTATTCCAAGCTGTTCACTACACAGACTATTTCAATACGTCAAGGTACCACAGGTAATACTTTCCTAGTTTTCAAAAAAGCCAATTTTATTTCAGTAAAAGTAAAAATTATAGTGAGTAAAAAACAGAGCATTCTACACATGGTCACTAGTAATTGAGAACTCTAATCTAAGGAAAATCTCTTTTTTTCCTCTCTCTCAACAGCTCTGGGAGAAATAGAATCTTCCCTGATTCAAAACTGCCACTAAGAAAAGAATAAAGGCTAACAGTCGCTTGAAATTTTCTTCCAGTCGTTGGGGGAGGAGAACCCACTTCTTTGGCTATCCTAACTCCATCTATTTACACATGGTAAAAGTATCATTATCTGTCCTCACACAGACTCTAAACTAGAACACTAGAGTAAAGGTAATAAAGTAATTTTTTCTTACCCCCAGAATCTACAGTAATGTTGGTAGATTTATTTCCAAACACAGATTCAAAGTCAACATTAAGGCCAGCTGAAGGATGTGGCTGTGCAACTGGAGAAGGAGTGAACCCTAAGAGAAATCGAAATGGAAGAAGCTCAATCTTTAATAACTCTACATTTATAGATATCTAATGATAATGAAAATAGAATGGAAAAAATCCTGAATTCCCACAACAAAAAACAAAGCCAACCCTTCAAGCAAAATGTTTCTTAGACTACCACATCTCCTTGTAGTGATTACATTTCCAAAACAAAATCACCCCACTAAGAAAATAAAAAAGTAAAGTTGAATTATTAGTTTGTCATTACAAAATAACATTTTTGCTTATTTTTTACCTTAAATTTTTATGCTAATGATCTTTAAAAAACCAAACACATCTAAAATTCTAGGATCTTGTACGAAACCAAAATTTAAAGGATCATCTGGGAATAAAATAAGAATTCTGTGGTGTTTAAAGAAAAATAACAGTATCCCGAAAAGTCTTTCTCCCTCTACCTACTCACCTTCCATATTTCTCGCCTTCCTTCCTTCAATGGTTAATCAAAAGCTATATAGTTTTAAGTTCACTTGTAAAGTAACAGGATTAAGTTAAAACCCACTCATCCTTATGAACCCCTTGTGTCCAGAAGTTTTTTGAATTAAAAAAAGGGACTATTTTCAACCATCTTCTAAGTTCAACTTAACTACTTCCAAAAGTAGGGCTGCCACATATGTAATCAAATAGACTGATTTAACTATCTATGCTGAGACACAAGAACATAAAGGGAAATTTTATTCTCTCCTGTCAATGTTAACACTGATGCTAGTGGCATTCAGCCAAGTCATCCAGTTTATATAGAAACCAGGTAATGCTGAGGTAAATGTAAGATTTTCAATTGTGTGAAGTTTTATTTTTGTGAAGTGAGGTTCTGAATTTCTATAGGCTAACTAGAAGAATTAAAATCATCTAGACCTATTATGGCTGTCACATGACTTGAGGAGCTTTCAATCACTGAGTACATATTCAAGTAGAGAAAAGCCTAGCAAGGATCACAAAGAAGGAATTCTTTCACTTGTGGAAGGCTGGAATAAATGGCTATAATAAATTCCTTCCTTGTGGAAGGAATTCTCTTCCATCTCTAAATTTTATAAACTCATAATGTTAAAAAGTTTTAAATATCTGGTATTAGAAGATTAATAACTATATTAGAGAGAAATTATAAACTTTTGAGCCCTAAACATAGACCCTTTCTTCCTGTCCCATCTTTCTGCTAAAGGCAATTTCAATCTGTAAGAATCTCACATTGAACTCTTAATGTACATGACCAGGATATAAGGAAGTATAATAATGCTATACTAAAAAGACTGATCTTAAAGAAAAAGGTAAAAATTAGGACAAGATTTGGTGAGAAGTTCAAGAAGGTCCTCAAAGTCAGAGAAGCCAGAAAGGGCTTTTTATTAACAGTGACTCACACAAGCTGGTATACATCAGTGATACTACTGTAAAAGTAGCATTTTACATCAGAGTATCAATATTCTGTAGAGGCAAAGATTTTTAAATGTACAAGTCTGATCTTACCCCACAGTCATTTAGCCCTTAAAATACTCTTAGACACTGACGATACAATGAGAATACAACATTATCAAAATATAATTACATATACTGATTTAACAGTTCTCTGAAGTATACAAACNTACTGTAAAAGTAGCATTTTATATCAGAGTATCAATATTCTGTAGAGGCAAAGATTTTTAAATGTACAAGTCTGATCTTACCCCACAGTCATTTAGCCCTTAAAATACTCTTAGACACTGACGATACAATGAGAATACAACATTATCAAAATATAATTACATATACTGATTTAACAGTTCTCTGAAGTATACAAACTGTTTAAGAAATATACCACAGGCTTGTGAGTTCTTCTCAAAGCTCCGTACAAAAGAAGCAGATGTAAGAAAGACAAAAACCTATCATGCTTTATAATTACATCCCCATGCAACACCATTACAGTGTAAGACGCTTACAGTGTTCTTTAAATCCTGGAAACAATGTCTGAGCTATGGTATCATTTACAAAGGGAACAATAATTTGTAACTAGGACAGTACATCAAATTTCTATTTTCCTCTGATATCCTGTCCCAAATTCTTTCTAGAATTTTGTTGATATCAGAGATGAGCCTATCCTTCGTAATAATACAAAAACAACTTCATTACTTTCTGTAAAGAGAGGAGCCGTTTCTTGAGGTCCCTAGGGGCACCAATCTTTAAAATTATGATGTTACTGCCTGGGTAGAACAGCATTTAACACTCCAAACTCCCAATGCAGGAGGCCAGGTTTGATCCCTGGTCAGGGAACTAAATCCTGCATGCTGAAATTAATTTTTTTTTAATGAAAATAAAATGCATTTCTTGTAAAAAAAAAAAATAAAATAAAAGAGTTGAAAAGATACGAATCCACTAGTACCTCAAATTTTAATAGCTTCGACTAGCAGAGAAGAAAAGTAAAAGGGAAATTCTTAATAAATTATAATAGCTGATTAGATCATCAACCTTTAATTTTTAAGAGTGACTTAAAGCAAAGTTATAAAATATCACCATTTCAAAAGAGAAGATTTACGGATTCCCTGCAAAAGATGAACAGGCTCATCAAGTTAAGGTTAACTTGATGAAAACTGAATCTGCCTATCTCTTTCATTTCACAAAACCCAGTGAAAAGTCTGTCACNCTTAATAAATTATAATAGCTGATTAGATCATCAACCTTTAATTTTTAAGAGTGACTTAAAGCAAAGTAATAAAATATCACCATTTCAAAAGAGAAGATTTACGGATTCCCTGCAAAAGATGAACAGGCTCATCAAGTTAAGGTTAACTTGATGAAAACTGAATCTGCCTATCTCTTTCATTTCACAAAACCCAGTGAAAAGTCTGTCACTGGCCACGTCACAGATTAACACTTATTAATACTGCACTGTAGGAACAATCTCAAGAGGGAAATAAGCTGACTGAAAGGTACAAGATGAACAAGTGTTGGNTAACATAATATTCAGAATGTGGCCACCTGCTCTATCTAGGGAACACAGATGACTTTATGCATGCTGCTTCAATCAAAGACTTACATTTGTGTCACCTTATGTTGTATCTCTGACTTGAATAAAAGCACGTTCATCATCTTTTAAGGGGGGTTAGCATCATTTTAGCAGGTTTCAAAAACATTTATTTCAGTTTAGTATATATTTAAAAACGTATCCTTCCTAGTATAACTTTGGAATGAAATTTTGCTTTTTTCAATAGATTTTCATATCACAATTAAAGCTATTCAGTCAAGTTGCTTTTCATTTCCTATTTTTCATTTACCTCCAGGCTAACAATGAAGTGAGACCCTTAAGATTAGACAGAGGGTATGTATAGGTTTTAGACAATATAAAATTATACCATTATTTGAAATTAAAAAGGGGAAAAAAGATTAAGAAAGCTACTAAGGGTGATAATCACCCTCTCTCTCAAACAGAAAGGGAAAAATATAAGCACACATAAACATGTAAGTAAGTTCAAGAGATGTCACTCTTCAACCAACTCTAATAACCAACTCTCTGAACTAATAAACAGGATGTAGCACGTGATGCTACAATACGACAGAGAACAAAACAAAATTCAGTTTCAAAGGAAATTTTCTTTCCTAAAAACTTGCATCAAATAAAATCAGGGATACTAGTGCAAAAAAAACCTCACTACACTATTGCTAGTTTATTTTAAAGTTTGTTATTAAAATCCAAAGTAATTATTGCAGTGCTTTAAATACCATGGATATGTTAAAAAATACTTAGGCAGTATAAACATTAATTGGAAAGAAAGGTTAAATGGTACTTTACCAACAAACATTTCATGAGTAGGTGTCCTAGTAGTAAAAGTGGATACATCTGAAGAGATAGGAAGGTGAACATCACCACTACTTTTTGTGAGGAAAGGATTTAAGCTTGGAATGGCATCATCAACAGCATCTACAGTAGCAGAGAAAGGATCTGTGCAGTCCAAGTGCATTACAGCAAAATGAAGAAAGGAAGTAAATTAATTAGTATTGTAATTAGTCAAAAGAGGCAAAGTGAAAAGTAGTAGCTATTATCATTATTAATCCAAATGCAAATGATCNGGATTTAAGCTTGGAATGGCATCATCAACAGCATCTACAGTAGCAGAGAAAGGATCTGTGCAGTCCAAGTGCATTACAGCAAAATGAAGAAAGGAAGTAAATTAATTAGTATTGTAATTAGTCAAAAGAGGCAAAGTGAAAAGTAGTAGCTATTATCATTATTAATCCAAATGCAAATGATCAAATCTAATCACCAAGATGGAAGAAATGCATTTAACATATTTTAAAATGAACCCTCAGAAAAAAAAAAAAAAACTTTTGTGTCCATAACAACAGCAGCATACTAAGGATGGATCTGCTCTACAACATCAGAAAGACAACAGTCAGGTAGTTTTAAAACAGAATAACAACAAAATGTTTCTATAAATGAG
Source organism: Neotragus moschatus (assembly GCA_006410615.1). Lineage (NCBI taxonomy): Eukaryota > Metazoa > Chordata > Mammalia > Artiodactyla > Bovidae > Neotragus > Neotragus moschatus. Next base: position 186,858 of record SJYA01003237.1, on the reverse strand, counting down.
CCATCTAACCTGTGTTCCCCACCCAAGTATTGGCTCTGGTGGCAGAGCTATGCAAACTTAAATAACTGATATGAATATGGAATAAGTAGTATTTCAAAAAGCCAAAAGGGATTAAGAGTTTTTAACATGTCCATATAACCCTTGTACAGCTTCAGATGTAGGAAACAAAATAATAAAGATGAAGCAAATGTCTAATGATAGAAAAAGAAATTTTGGAAAAATTAAGAACAGAGATAAAAGACTGGCCATGTAGTAGACTGGGATTAGCCTCGAAGGCTTGGCTGTAAGTTTCAAGGCCTAAATGATTTGGCAGGAATAACAAATGTACTATTCCCTAGTAGAATGTATCAAATACATACTATCATCAAGTCCTACAATTGAAGTTTTTTAGAACCATATTTACTGTATCTATTCCTCATTCAAGATAACTAACATTGTAATGACTGAAAGCCATTCATCATTCCTTAAGTATGGGGAGAAGCAAAAATAAGCTCTTATAATTTTATCTAGCACAACTAAAAATGAAAGGTACTCCTGTAGTCCAACCAGTAGTCTATTTTTGTGTATTCTAGCTTGTAGTCCTAACTTAAGAATACAGTATTCAGCACTATTAATCTACTCTAAGGCTGTAAGGCAGAACAATAAGGAGGCAATGGCCAAAGAAACAGCTTCTGCATTACAATACAGGCACACTTTATCCTTAAAGTCAATAAACTGAAAGCTAGTGTTCTGCAAATCCTGCAACTGTAACTTCAAAAAGAAAAACATCAAAATAAAATTGAGGTCACTGAATTAAGTCTTACAAACATACCAAAACTCACTGATACACTATTCTAACTCAAATGATCATAAACATCTTTCCTATCCCTCCAACTCCTCAATAAATGGAAAATGGGGGGGAAAGAATCAGAAAAAATAATTCAGAAACAAAAAGTAGAATAGAGTCAGAAATAAGATTCACTTTTTGTACTAAAATACAAATGCAACGATGACCACTCTAACTCCTTCTTGTATAAGAAAGGAGCTGCATTAAGTTTAGAGTTGATCTGTTAGGTTTAAAGTATTAATACTACTCTGAAATATCTGATAGTGGGCATGGAGCTTTTAAAGTACATTATACTTTGTTGGACAAGTAACACAAAAACTCTCTCTAGTTATCCATGCAGAAGCAACCATGAGAGAAGTCATTCAAAAAGAGTATACACATTTCTACAACAGATTCATTTAGGGTTTTGAGAAAAGACATGTTTGGAAAAAGTTACTCGTTATCTGCTACTCTGTTGACTGATCCTTTTTACCTAAGCATTTAATATCAATCATTTCCTATTATATGAAACATCCTAAAGAGTATGCAGAAAAATGTAAGTGCATCTGTATATTTAGATCAATCAGACAATAAGAAAAACCAGCTTTTAATCTACCTTGACAAAACACTTCTACTATGGTATAGTAGATAACATCATTTAGATTTAATTATACCATAAAAATTATTTCAAATTCATTAAAGATAAAAAAATAGTAATAATATTCCAGTTATTCCAACTTAAACTTTATCAGCCTGGCAACTCTAAAATTCTGTATATTTTAATTAAATACTTTTTTTTATTATTTTTATCATTATTCACTGAAAAGTTTTAATTTGATAAAGAAAAACAATCCAAAAAGTTAAAGATTAAAATAGTACCAGTCATATTTTTAGTCTTGAGATAAATATCTGATATCTACATTTGCACACAGAAAATTGAGTGTTTTCATAATGTATTTTTAATGAGTGTTTTCATAATGTGTGTTATATGCCAGCTGAGAAAGAAACAAACTTCAGAATGGGTCATTCTTTTTTGCCTGAAATAAATTTTGAAATCTTGCTTAAAATATACAACAGTGTACTAAGCTGAAAATAATGTGTATCTCTGGATTTGCTGTAACTCAAAGTTTTTAAGGTGGTAGAAACTGAAATCTCAGCTATTAGTATTCAATAGCAATTGCGTGTTCAACTCCAGACCATTTCTTGAAAAATCAAAGGCTCGTTAATAATGGAATGAAAGAAACGAGCGAGCTTGTGTTCTCGTCAATGTTCATTTTTAGGTACAATCTTACTTACATACCTCTTATATAAACAGGCAAATCTTACTTCCTCTTAACTGTATATCACTAACTTAGCTGTGATTGGAAATACACATCATTTCTGTGGTGTGTAAGAACTAAATTAAATACCAAATCTGTTGCTGACATTTATTTTCAGCAAATGAGAGCAATAAAAGCATTAAATAATATTTTAGAATTATCAAAAAAATCTAATCTTTGTTTTGTCACATTCTATAAAAGCATGATACAAAATCCTACATATTTCAAACATTCAGGTAAATGGTTAACTTCAAAAAGTACTTTCTGGAATGTACTGTTATGATCAAAGCTTTATATAAAAGACTTACTATCTTAGTAACTTTAATTTTAAAAATAAAGGAAAATATCTTAATCTGAATGTCATGGTTATGAACAATACAATGATTAAGTATTGAGAGTTCTTGACTTAAAATATTCTTCGGCTATCTCCTTATGCATAAGTCAAAACTTTGTAGTTATTACCAACTCAGAAGCCAAATATAAGACAAAGTTTCATTTTTCTTAAATTGAGGGGCTTATGGTAAGATCATCATGCTTTCCTCATATGTAACTGTAAGCTTTTGGAAAAACAGTAGTCAACTGCTACTGCCTCTGCTCCCAACTATACCTTATAGTATAAGGTATAGTAATACTTTTTTTTTCAAAACTATTTTTACAGTGCCACATTTAAATAGGAAGCCTAATGTTAAAATATGGGGGAAATTTTGACAAAAACAGTACATAAACCAAAATAACCTAAAATAGAAAAGTAAAACTTAATTAAATGTACTCCAACATTCTATTCACAAACTGCTATAATTCTTCTAACAGACTATAAAACAATTTTTACATACTGAAATTACTTAAAATTATTCTCCCACAGTAATAGTCTATCTGCTTTCATATGTGAGCTCAATGATTTCAAACAGAAACTTTGTCATTGTTACAACTGTATATGTATCCAGATAAAACTAACATCCAGTTCAGTTTCACTAAAATGTTATATGAGTTCTACTAAGTCTTCTGTAAAAGTTTTCATCTCTCCTGTAATACAACTTTTCAGCCTTAATTTTAGAAAACCTATAGTTTTTTTTTTTTTAAAGGTAAGCGAAGCGGTTTTTTTAAAACTGCTTGAATGGTCATGTTAATCCTATTAATATGCAATTCACAATAAGCAGGAAATAAGCATGCAAATCTTGCCAGATTAAAAATCCTAAAACTGTAATTATCATTAGGCTATTAAGAAATTCCTTTCTCTTAACCNTTAAATACTGTTAGTCTGTATGGAAGTCCCAATTACTTTATGAGCACTTATACTTGCTTTTCCAAATAATTTAAGAGAATGCATACACCTACCTTTAAAGCTTTTAAACGAGCTTGTTCTTCCTCTAATGCTGCCTGCTTTTCCCTTTCATCCACTTTGGTAAGAGACAGGCCAGTGCTTGCCAGGGAAGAGACTGCGTTGGAAAGTGTTGTTGCCCTAGGATAATCAGGCAAAAGTAATTCAGTTTTTGGCCAAACGTTTCGCATTACATCCTGGTTACAAAATGGTTTAGTGGGCTAGCCGATACTATAATTATGAACTAAACCTATGGAGTCAACATCAGTACTTCAGAAGAAATATTCTACCCACTCACCTAGAGGATTATTAAGAAATTAGCTGATTTACACATACATTCATTTATTATTACTATTTTAAACTAAATGTTAGACTTTGCAAAGGATTTGGAAAGGATTCACAATAAAGGTGAAGGACACTGCCTCTTCCAAGCCCAAGGGAGGGATCCAATGCAACTGGAAAAGAGTTCACATACTTCAGGGAAAACCCTGACAGGTAAAACATTTTGAATTTCTCATTAAGAAGTGACCTGCTAATTTACAACCTGGGTTTGGCAGTACTACTACAGAACACGAAAATACAAGAACCAGCAATAAATAATGCATGTGCAGATATGCTTCCCTTATAACACCCCCAAAGATGTCATTCCCAGAGGGCTCACAGGTTCTCCCGAAGGAAGGTTAATGTCATCCCAGTCACCAGTCCCTTTGGCACCTCCTTTCTATCTGCTACCTTTTTGCCAAGCTGGAATGTTCTTTTCAAACATACTATATTTGCACATGCGTATGTAATTCCTCACTCCTCACTGGTGGATTCACAGCAAGCCATCTCTTTTCCCTTAGATCAAAAACTTACCAAGATCATAAACCCCAACATTTAATTTCCATATGTTAATTCTAGGCAAAATAAACATGTTTGGTAAAGATTTCTAACCTGAAACTACTCCTTAGGGACTGCTATTAATTTTCCTTTATCACACACCAAACACCACTAATTTCTACTCTAAGTAATCAAGTAGAAAAACTATTTAAGTTTTATATAAAAATCAATTTTATAAATGAGCCAATATAAGGATAAAACTCTGAAGACGAAGAGTAAATAATGTTCTAAAGAAATTTGAAAATATTAGAATTTAAAAAACATATAAGGTAAACCGGTATACCTGAAGCTATTTGGCTATGTTTTGCGTTACTTTCTCAAATAACTGGGCCTTATATTTCTAAAAATCTATTAGAAAAGTCACATCAAAAAGAAGGAAAGTTCTAATCATAATTTATACAAAAGTTTTTTTTCTACTAACCAACACAATAACAACATTACAAGGTCAATAAGAGATGATCTATATTATTTTTGATTTGCTAGGTTCACTGGTCTTAGTCTTGGAAATCAGCTAAAAGTCTAACAGAATGATGAAAATATGTCACCAATCACCCCCAAGAACTGGCATTAGAGAAAGATGATGAAATCTTATGTTGGACATCCTAGTTCTGAGTCTCTGAATTACTACTGCATACCTCACAGGGCTATTTGTGAGGGTGAATCAAATTTGTAAAAAGGAGCCTTGTAATTATACCATATGAACCCATGCATTTCATCTTTATGAGAAATACTAACATTATGAACACCATTCTAAACCACACAGTTACTGTCATCATCTTAACAAATGCTGACATTTACTGAAAATTAGAAACTGCTACAAAAACTTACATGTATTAATCTATAAGAGCAACTCTCTGAGGTTGATATTATTAATAAACAACTTATAAATGGTGAAATCAAGATAAAGAAAAATTAAATAACTTGGAACTTCAGCTAGACTCATCTACGACTTTCTTAGAAACAGCACTACCTCTCTTTGCCCCACAAAGAATAATGTACCTGCTTGCAGCTGTAGAATCTTTGATTTTCTTTCCTTCCAAGGAAGCTAAATGTTGTTCCAAAGCATCAAGAAGACTACTAGGGGCCTAAAATTGTACAAATAGTAAGACTTTCATGATAATCACACCATTCTAAAAATAAATCAAGAATCATCTAATACAAAATAGAAAAATAAACAGGTATATTCCCCATGAACGAATTAACAGTGGCATTTTAGCTATCTAAGAATGACACTATTATTTTTATTACATAAACATCACCTGGTAGGAGTATTAACAAACAATCAAAACTATAAAAACTAAGTCTATGTGAACATAAAACATTAAGAGGATCCTGCAACTTTTAAATATTTAACTTATTTAAATTTTAAATAAAAACAATCCTAAAAGCTGGACATATTGCTGAGTGAGCTCCTGCTGCTGCTGCTGCTGCTGCTAAGTCACTTCAGTCATGTCTGACTCTGTGCGACCCCAGAAACGGCAGCCCACCAGGCTCCCCCGTCCCTGGGATTCTCCAGGCAAGAATACTGGAGTGAGTTGCCATTTCCTTCTCCAATGCAGGAAAGTGAAAAGTGAAAGCGAAGTCTCTGAGCCGTATTCAACTCTTAGCAACCCCATGGACTGCAGCCTACCAGGCTCCTCCGTCCATGGGATTTTCCAGGCAAGAGGACTGCAGTGGGTTGCCACTGCCTTCTCTGAGTGAGCTCCTAGTATTTAATAAATACTGAGTAACTGAAAGTGTCCAAACACTGTTTTGAAACTGACAAATGAAACTGAAAATTAACATCAAGGAAACAAAAAATCATAATGAGATCCAACTTCCTACTCACTAGATGGTTACACAGACTAGCAACATCAAATGTTGAGGATACAGAGCAAATGTAACTGTCATACAATGCTGGTGGAAATACGTCTACCTTGAAAAAAAGACATGGATTTTTTTTTAAAGAAAGCTAAATATATACCTACCTTAATTACCCAATTCCATTTGTAACTTTATTTAAGAGAGAAACATATTTCCACAAGAAAAGACTTGTTGTAAGCAGCTTTATTTGGTGGTTTAGTAGCTAAGTCGTGTCTGACTTTTGCGACCCAATGGACTATAGCCTGCCAGGCTCCTCTGTCCATGGGATTTTCAGGCAAGAATACTGGAGTGGGTTGCCATTTTCCTTCTCCAGGGGATCTTCCCAATCCCAGAAACAAACCCAAGTCTCTTGTATCTCCTGCACTGTAGGCGGATTCTTTACCGCTGAGACACCAGGGAAGCCCCAGCTCTATTTACAACAGTTAAAAAAATGTAAATAATCCAAAAATTTCCAAATTTTCTAATTTAGAAAAGAGACAAAACTGTGGTAAATTCACATGATGGAATACTATTTAGCAATTAAAAAGAATTAATTAATGGTATATCTAACATATGGACAGCTCTCAAAACATTATGATGAGCAAAAGAAGCCAGACATAAAAATAGTCACATGATCCCATTTATGTTAAATTCAAAAACTGATAAAAAGTACTCTACTAGAATTCAAAATAGTGATTTGTGTGGAGCAGACTAGGCGTGACTGGAGGGGGACAGAGGCTGATGGAGACAATTTACATCTTAAATGGTATATTGATTATACGAGTGCTACGGTTATCAATCCTCATTCAAACAGATATTTACCTCAATTTTTTTTAAAGACTAGCTTGAAACCCTCAGTCTATGTGTCAAATCTCAACTTAATATGAACAGTTAATTACTTATTTTCAAAAGAAAACCTTTTCAGTGAGCTGCAAAGGAACTGTTCACTACTTTTAAGTGAAGCAAATACATCAGTGGCATTCACTTACACCAAATATTCTTTAGGATTCGATATAAAGTTTCTGAATTACAGGTATCCAAAAGCAGTTGGAAGAGACAGTACTAGCTAATTTATTTGTCAACTGTGACCTGAACAACTCCCTTCATCCTGTATTCTCTCTTTGTATCAAGACTGCAACACAAGACAGACAAGGCAGGAAACAGGCCTTCCGTGCTGATCTGAGGACACATGAGCAGTCCCTCAGCCCCAACAAATTAGCAGGCCAATCACCATCCGAGCTATGTCAGAGACGAAAGGAGGGCTTTACCAACAGCGATTAACATTTTAAAAGCTCCTGTAACACAACGGGCACTGTGCGAGCTACCCTGCATGCCATCACCGAATCTGTGAGAAAGACACGACTACCATATCCATTTTACAAGTAAGCAACCTGAGACACAGAAGACGAACTTGGCCCAGATACGTGACACGAGATACATATCTGATACACAGCAGGAGCCAACATAGTGTGTAAGCTATGTCCTGCCTGAAAGCCTGGATACTGACTACTATGCTACAGGATCTTAAATTAAAACTGAAGTCATTTAAACTATGCATTTTTTTCTGAAACATTTAAGTTGTGCTTACAAATACTTAAACTACCTAGGTATGATAATTAATAACTATATCTTAAATCCCTTTTAAATACATCTATTTTTTCAAAGTCAAATCCACATTACAAAAAATGAAGGAAATGTGATGCTTCACATCCTAAAAAGAACAATTTATAACAAACAAAAAAAGAGTAAATAATCTCAAATTTCCACTTTTTAAAAATTTCCACTTGTGTATAACTACCGTCTTTCCTAAAGTACAATACCATGAATACTAAAGTACAGACACATATGATAGTATGGCCTGAGGCTGATCTTTTTACTTTTAAATTTATTTTAAACTTTTTATTTATATTGGCATATAGCCCATTAACAATGCTGTGATAGTTTCAGGTGGACAGCAAAGGGACTCAGCCATATTATATACATGTATCCATTCTCCCCCAAACTCCCTTCCCATGTGAAACTGTCAAATCAGTTTATACTGTTCAAACAATGACTCTTATCACACTTAGCCTACAGCAATAATGTGCTCAATCTTAATCAGGTCAATTATTTCATGTGGGCATATACAAAAATTTTTATTTGCATACAATTCATAACTAGATCTAGTATATGCCCTTAGCCTGGAGATCAAAGAGATGAATCAGAACAAGTGAGTACAGAGAAAAACAGTAAGAATCATTAATAAGCAAAGTATTTAAAAGAATCCCAGAATGACTGAAAATAAGGTAAAAGAGATAACTACTGAGGAGAGAGTTGATACATAAGGACAGTTTATGCCAGGTCCTTTCACTGTTAATACTCAGTAAACAAACACCAGAAAAGGCCAAAAAAAAAAAACTGTAGGTTTAAAGTTTCCTTCCTAAATTTTTTTTAAGATAATGATAATAAAAAATAATATTATAGTAGCTAACACTGAGTGCTTAATGCACTAAATGTTTTTTAGGTATTAACTCTTAATCCTCCCAACTGAGGTGGGTGGGTATTATAATATCTACATTTTAGAAATAATGAAACTGAAGCACAGAGAGTAACTTCCCCAGATCACAGGGCCAGCTGGTGCCACAGCCAGGACTCAAACTTAAGAGCAATGTTTTGAGGCTTATACTGATGCTTTTGAACTGTGGTGTTGGAGAAGACTCTTGAGAGTCCCTTGGGCTGCAAGGAGATCCAACCAGTCCATTCTAAAGGAGATCAGTCCTGGGTGGGTGTTCATTGGAAGGACTGACGCTGAAGCTCCAATACTTTGGCCACCTCATGCGAAGAGATGACTCACTGGAAAAGACCCTGATGCTGGGAGGGACTGAGGGCAGGAGGAGAAGGGGACGACAGAGGATGAGATGGCTGGATGGCATTACCGACTCAAGGGAGATGAGTTTGGGTAAACTCTGGGAGTTGGTGATAGACAAGGAGGCCTGGCGTGCTACAATTCATGGGGTTGCAAAGAGTGGGATACGACTGAGAGACTGAACTGAACTGAATGTATCTACCTGAGTCAAAGAGCCAAAGTGGAAGGTTTAAAACTAGAAAAACAAATCCTGTGTAAGATAATTCTCTACCAATAGTATAGTGAAGATTTTGTTTTTAAAACACCATTCTCTAAGTTCAGTTCTTTCTTTTATGGGGGGGCGGGGGTGGTGGTGGTAATGATGATGAGAAACAGAGACTAAAAGGGAATAAACTAAAAGAGCAGCAGGGTACCGGCTAGCTCCATCAAGAAGAGATGAACAGATTTTTATATGATTATGTTAGAACAATCACCAGCAATACATCAAAACATTAAAAAATCAAGACAAATTACACTGATCTTGACAGCAAGAGCTGCATATTATTCATCTTTGTACCCTTCAGACCTAGTAGAACACAGCAGACAGAGACTGACATTACAACAAGACTTACCTGTGAAAGATCTGGTATATCACCTCTGTCAATTCCAACTTGCTGTAAGAAGAAGCAGCATCGTATTTAATAGACACAATTACAATAAGGTGTTTTATAAGTAAAATTTAGAAAATAACATTATGACTAGAACTATGAGCAATATTTTAGGAAGAATTCTTTAATCCCCACATTTAACCCCACATCATTCAATACTTTCAAAGACTTAGATATTATCTGATGACTCTAAAAGTTCTAACAGGAGGGGAAGGAGAGTTAGAAATTAACCAGGCTACTAAGTTACCATCTCCACATCCTCAGAACACCTAAAGAAGCTACTTTGTCACAATCTGAAAAATTCATCACTTCTGTGACAAAAACACTACACCAAGAATTAGAAAGGCTGCCATAAACAAGCCTGTTGGCGCATAATAAGAAGTTAAGGAACAAACCTAACAACGGTGACTGACTCTTTAACCATAAAGTACACTTTCCCTGGCAGTCACCACAGATTTCAAACCTACGTTCACTCAAGCAGGCCACGTTTAATACAATACCAAGTGATATTTAACCAGGATATAACTGCCCCCACAAAGCAATCCCAACACACTTTCATGATGCTCAGGTACTAAGCAAATTCCAGCAAAGAAGATAAAAACCGCTCTTCCTTATTCCAACGCCATAATTTTAAAATTATTTTCCCTCCTGTGACTATATGATTATTCATGCTATATGACTATTTCATTTTCTAATCACTCCCCCTTCCTTTTCACAACCTTTTAAGGGCCAATTTCAGACTGGTATCAGTAGAAAATTTGATAAAATAATTCATACTAAGATCTTCAAAGCTAATCACTTCAAACACATTTGAAAAGGTTACTTGAGTCTTCACTCCAAGAACTTCGGTCTCATAATGAAATTGTGAGCCCAAAGACCACTTCATCAAAGAATATTCTCAAGGTAGGAGAGTATTCCTATGGAATGGGTGGTCCAGCAGGGTAAGACCAGCAGATCTGGAGGCGAATAAGGGCTTAAAACTTAAGTCAGTATATACAACTTCTCAAATGTAAAGAACAAAAGAAGCCAAAGGGAAAGGTCAACAAAGTAAATGTTTTTAAAGAATTTACTAGAATCATCATAAGTACTACTTCTTTCTGGTTTTAGCATGTGACTGACCCTAAAGATATGGGAAATGATTTCTCCTTGAGAGATACTTTAAATCCAAATAAATTCCAGTATATTTCATAAAATAGTTTAACACCACAAAGCTATTTTCTTCAAAGGTCTCACCATCTTTTTATATCTTACTCCACCTGCTACAGAATAAAATATCACTATGATAACAGAGGCAGAATCACCAACTAGCTAGTTTCAGATGAACTACTTTGATAGTACTCATCAATAATATAATATATTCATCTTTTAGAATTACCCTAACAAGACACCTCTGGTAATAACAGGTAGATGGAAGAGAAAGGGAAAACAAAACTCTTTAAGTGCCGCCTTTGTGGAAGCAAGATGATGTCTATAAGCATTACCACAACTGCCTTCTGTGACTCTCAGAAACTCATTTTTCAAAAAAATTTACAAAATTAATTATCCTATAACCTACATTCATAGTTTTCATAAACAATGACAAACAATAAAGGCATTAAGTTCACTTCTGAAGGGAAGAAAACATTCTGAACCATATGGCTCTGGTTACAAGTCTTACTGAAGGAAGGAGATCTGCACTAACATAGAATATTCTTTACCACATTTAATAGAATAAATCTTTTATGATATACAGCCAATTCCAAACATAAAAATCACTGCCATCTACCTGATTTTACAGAGAAAGAATTTAAAAATTAGCTTACTTTTTAGTATTCAAAACTAGATTAATTAATTAAATTAATTATACAGGGTAATATTCAATGCTACATCGTATTCATACTACAGCACAGAATGTGGTATAGTATAGTGTTATAACTGAATATATATCTTACTATATTTAAGACACTTCTTTCACTTGGGTAAAGAATGATTTCTTTGAAATGTACACTTAAAGACAAAGAAACCAAGTTAAGAGATACAGTCATTTAAACACAGTTTACCTCTGCAACTTTGAGAAACTCTGAGATTCTAGTCATCCTAGTCAGGAACTTCTTATAGATATCAAGACCTTCTTTGCACTGGTTCTTTTTCATATCAAAATATTTTTCTGCAAAAAACAGACATAAACATACTTTTATTCACATTAAAATATAATACTCAAAAGAGAAAAAGATTTAAAACAGCCCAAGTTATTCTGAATTAGCTTAGCTATTCAAAGCAAGTTAAAATAGAGATGTTGCTATATTAAAAATTAAGAAATTATGATTTTACTCCTATTACCAGTTTTTTCAACAATATTTCTTCCCTAACAATTCCCTAAGTATAATTTGCATGTTAATACAGATCACATTTGACTCCATTTAAAACAGTGCTAAATGTCTATTTCCAAATATTCTAAATAATATTAAGAAAGATGGCAACTTTTCTAAGTCCAGATATCACTTGGAAAACTAATTTTACATAAATAGCAGTAAAGAGCTTAATTTATACCAAGGTGGAAGACTATACTTTCTAAAACTTTGTAAAAAACTTTCCATTTTTCACTTGTGGAAAAAAAAAAAAAGTTTCCCTATCTCCATGGATTAAAGCATCTCTAAATGAGTTTGTATTAACCCTGCCTATGAAAATCAAATTTAAATAAATTCTTTTAAAAAAATTACTCAAAAGGGAGAACAAATATATTGGAGTAAATATATCTGACATCTTGACACTTGATACTTTGACACTTTTTGCAGACTGTTACTTTTCTACTCCATTCAAACTCCACTGAAAAAAATTAGCATCTCTAGGCAAAACTAACTGAATGCCATATATACCCAATACACAACAAAGCACCACACACTCCTAAAATGCCTCAAATGTAAAAAATATCCTTTAAAAAAGTATTTAAAGTAATTATCAATCTAAAAATTAAGTTTAGAAAAAAGTACCAATTTTACAATTAAAAGTTCATTTTGGAATAAACTGAAAAAATTATTTTCTTGAGATAGAAAATTCCAACTTAATTTTAAAGAAAATTTTCTATTTCTAAAAATAAAACTGATAGAAAAAATACAGATATATCTAAAAAGTGCATAGTTCATCTGGTTGAACATTCTAATTGTGTAATTATTTAATCACTTGGCATTGTAGTCAGGTATAACATTCTTTTCTCCAAACTGCTCAATAAATAACTATATATCAATGAATTTTAACGCAGCTTTAAGTAATAACTAAGACAATAATTATTTATCAATGACACAAGAGATAAAATGTTATTAAATGACAGAAATATTTACCCAACAGGTTAATAATTCCCTCATTGTATGCTGCAAACAGTCTAATGGCATCTTTGAACAGGAGCATGAAGGCAGCATTTATTACCCCATTTGTAAGTTCGTTGCTATTAACCTGGGAAAAAAAATAGAAAGATTAGTTAATGTTCTGTTCTAAAATGACAATGACTTCCTTCAAAGTAAAATACAACGAATTCAAATACTTAGGTGTAGGAGAAAAAAAGACATCTATCTCTAGCAATCAGAGGCACAGCCATACAGTGCAAAAATATTGACTGAAGAGTTTAGATTTATTTAAAAGCCACAACACAAACCCTGTAACATTGACTTTAGTTCAGAAATAAGTCAGTGAGAACAAAAGTACCCTTCAACTCTTGAAATTCTTAGGCTATATCTCAAAAGTATTTTAAGTTCATTTCAACATTAAATACTTCTAATTACAAAATAAAGCCCATTTCTAAGTTCACTTGCAGTCATGAAGAATTTACTGAATGTTTCTAAATTAAAAAAAAAATTTATTAAACGGCTACGATAATCATCAAAGAACTGAGTTAAGCTAGGTAGAAAAATTTTTTAAAAAGAAATAATTTTCCCAATATTACAAACTCACCTTCAAAATGGTTATAATATTTCTACCTCATATGGTTACAGGAGAATTAACTGACATACTCATGTAAAGAGTCTGATGTAGTTTTTTACACATAAATGATCAATACTTATTTTTCTTAAACTTTTTATTTTGTATTGGGGTATAGCTGATTAACAAGTTGTGCTTGTTTCAAATGAAAAGAGAAGGGACTCACCCATATATATACATGTATCCAATGATCAATATTATTATTAGTGACTCATGTTTTAATAAAAATAAAAGCAGTTGTCTACCAAGATATATGAGAAATACCTTTAGCTTAACAAGAAAATAATCAAAAGGATAAAACAAGTTAATCTTAAGTTCCTTTTTAGACGGTGGTGGTGGTGGTTCAGTTGCTAAGTTGTGTTCTGCTCTTATGACCCCACGGACTCTAGCCTGTCAGGCTCCTCAGTCCATAGGATTTCCCAGGCAAAAATACTAGACTGGGTTGCCATCTAGGTAACTAAGTACATGATAATTAACTTGTTAGGTACAGAAAAATATAAGCTGAATGGTAAGCAACAAACTGGTAAATATTTTCAGAATATGTGACAAGATCAATCTGCATTACAGAGAGAATTCTATAAGAAAATTCACAAAATAAAAAATACATATAGCTAATAATGTGAAAAGTTCAACTTCACCAATATGCAAATTAAAAGAATTAAATTAAATTACTGCTCTACCCTCTCTTGAGTACCAGACTAGTAGGTATCAAGACAGTCAAAACCAAGGTATTATTCTACACCACTAAGAACAAAGAAAAACAGGTGCCTATTGACTAGTGACTGGCTCAACCCTTTTGGAGTATAATTTGGCAATATTTATTAAAAACTTATATGTTTATGGCCTTTGGCCATCTAATTCTTTGTCTAGGGCATTAATTCCATATAAAAAGGCTTATAAATGTATAGATACACTATTATCTAATGCACACATGGAGTATCTAGTATCCCTCTCTTCTGTTTTTTTTTTTTTTCCCATTTTCTGAATTAAAAAACCAAATGCCCTAAACATTCATCACAAGTAAAGTGTTAGTCACTCAGCTGTGTCCAACTCTTTGCAACCCCATGGATTGTAGCCCTCCACTCTCCTCTGTCCATGGGATTTTCCAGGCAAGAACACTGGAGTGGATTGCCATTTCCTTCTCCAGCGGATTTTCCCAGCCCAGGGATTGAAGCCAGGTCTCCTGCATTGCAGGCAGGTTCTTTACCATCTGAGCCATCTGGGAAGCAATAAATTATTACATACAACAAAGTATATAGACATTGAAAAGAACATGCAATTTTATAAAGATACCCACGATAAATTAAGTGGGGGAAAAAAACGTGGTTGGACGTTTTCTCTATAAAACTCAAAATAAAGTTCAGCAGTTACATTAATCCCCTGTCTTCTGGACTAGGAGCCAGCAAACTAGGGGCGTGACTCACTATTTCAGACTGTGCAAGCCATATGATCTGTCACAACTACTTGGCCCCATTATTACACCAAAAAAAGCAGCCATGTAACCAATGAGCCTGTTCTAAAAACACTACTGTGGACACTGAAATATAAATTTCATATACTTTTCACCTGTGAAAAAATTCTTTTATTACTAGCAACCATTCAAAAATGTAAAAATATTCCCATTTTTTATTAGTTGCAACCATTTTAAAATGTTCTCAGTTCACAAGCCACATAAAAAAACAGTAGCTTGAGAACCTGCACTAGTCTCTAAAATGCCTAAGGGATGCATTTACTCAATGTTTGTTGAACACTATGTGCCACATGGTACTGACAACAGGGACACAGAGGGAAAAGCAAAGCTGGTCCCTGGCTTCCAGAAGTTAAAGATGACCAAGTAACAACACAGCATTAAAGGGAAATAAATTTCAGCATAAAACTGTCAGTTTCAACCACTAACTTACACTTACAAGGTCTAAAAGAAAACATCTTAAGCAAGATGCACCAAAAAAGACAACTTGAAAATGCTAACACCCAACATACTACAAACAAATAACAAAGCTGGAAACTCGGTTCAAGTAGCAGTCATTAAAACAAAAATCCCAGGGAACACAGAGTCCTTGGGCAATAGCTATACAATACACTGTTATAAGTATATTTGAACTTCCCTTTGTTTCTTAATAACTGTTATGCTTTGAGTTCTGCAAAGTAGACAAAATGTGAAATCTTAAGACAGCTAGTCATAAGGAAAATTTTTGTATATTTTTAACATCTAAAAACCATTATCAAAAAAAGCAGATTTTCACATCAATCTCTTCACCTCTCCAACACTTTCTTCAGCTTGTATACCCTATAATATAGCGGTGATTATGGAAGCACTACCAGAGAAATCAGAGTAAATCTTAAGCAATTATTCAAATAGAAAGTAATATGATTTGGGGCCACATTTTTAGAAAATCCTTAGCCAAATAGAATAATAATGTGAAAAAATTAGTCTATGATAACTTGAGATTAAAAAATCTAATTAAAATGATGCAATTTTTAAAATATCAAATTACAAAGCATTTATGTAATCAACTTACATTAAAATCAAGAAGGGCATCCATTTGATTCTGAATAATTGGTACAGTTTTTAGGAGTTTTTCTGTGTTCATGGTTCTCATAACTCCATCAGCCCTGTTTAAAGAAAAAAACAATTGAGTTTGTTATTAAATCTATGTTTCAAACTCCCGTCTGATTCTCTATTTAAACAGAGAACAAGCTGTTACCAAACATCACACATTTTTATGTCATTATTAAACCTGAAACCTCAAGTAGAAATTGTATAGGAAAACAAAACCAGAAAATACCGTATGTCGAATATCAAGGTGCTCATTTCAAACTAGAAAGTTGTAAAACATGAGACATAAAAATAAAAGCTTACAATATATAACCAGTTTTATACTATACTTTTCACATGAGGAAATCATCTGATGCTTACACTGCTCATTCGTCTAAAGGGCATTTCCCTCAAATCACTAAACAGGACATGATGGAGTCTGCAGTTGAATACATGTCTTGGTAAGTACTACTTTATTTAAAGTAGTTTATTTGTGACTCAAATCAAAATTATTTTAGGGATTCCTTGGTGGTCCAGTAGGTAAGAATCCTCCTTGTAATGCAGGGAATGCTGATTGGTAACCTGGTCTGGGAAGATCCCATATGCCACTGGGCAACTAAGCCCCTGTGCCAAAACTGCTGAGCTTGCACTCTGGAGCCTGCGAGCTTCAACTACTGAGTCCAAGTGCAACAACTACTAAAGCCTCAGGCCCTAGAGCCAGTGCTCCCCAACAAGAGAGATCACCGAAACGAGAAGTCTGTGCCCCACAAAGAAGAGCAGCCTCTGCTCTCCACAACTAGAGAAACCTGTGCACAGCAACAAAGGCCCAGCATAGCCATAAATAAAACATGAAGTTATATACTCAAACATGCACAATTTAAAAAACTTTATTACAATATAAAGGACAGTTTTACCAAGTCATTCTAATCAGGCCATTAAAATAACGGATGCTTAAGAGATATTGTTTTTAATAAAATATTCTGTTAAATATTTCCAGAAAGATTTCTTTAAATAGTTCTAAAGAAAGATAAATATCAGCAGTACCAAATAAATTAGAATTTTACAAAACTGACACTAAAAACACTAGATAAGAGGTAACAGAGTTAACACACACAACTAACATCAATATGTTTATTATAGACCAGGCTTCTGTCTTATGGGCTTGGTGTATGTTTTTCAAATTCTCAGAAAAATCCTGCAGGTGGTCTTGTCCCATCTTATAGACAATGAAATTTTAGGTTCATTGAGGTTATGAGAGTATCTACGGTCAGAAAATGAATTGATTTTAGGGTCAGTGTGTAAACCCAAGTGTGTAAGACTCTAAAGCAGAGCTTTTCATAAACTTCTGGTAGAGGAACAAGGCCCTTTCAAAAGAATGTACAGATGTTCCCTAACTTGTAAATGATCCATACTTAGAAATAGCTGTTCTACCCTAAGCCATCCTTAAAACACAACTCCAGATACCAGAAAAACAATTAAGCTATGAAAAGCAAAAACAGTTCTTTGCAGGACAAGAGTTTAAAGAACAAACACTGGCCTGCCTTATGTAGGCAGCTGTTGACCAGTTTTAGTCCAACAACCCTCCCAAATAAGACGTGTTAACTCACACATACCCATATCCTCACTGACTGGTACCAGCTTCAGGAGTTCGGGATGAGAACCTCATCCCCTCTTTGCAGCCCTTTCTTTATCCCCGCACATAACACACTCCTGTTTTATCAGTCACTGTTGGTCCCTTTAGTTCGCCCTCCCTCTCCTTGCTAAGTGATCTTTTGACCTTTTGGTCACTTCCCCTGTATCACAAAAGACTTCAACATTGGCTCAGTTTTTCTCAGTTAATTTCAACATCTTACATGCATAATCAATCCAACATCTTGATCTCAAAGTCCCTTAACCACATCCTCTATTCTCACAGTCATATCCTGACCTTACTGCCTGCCAAGAAGTCACATTATCCCTAGCCCTCACTACCACTCCCTTACCCTCAATGTAAGAAAAAGCCAAGATTCAGACACCTCATCCTGACAATCACCTTTTAACTTTCTAGCTACCTTGGTCAAGTGTCCCATGACAAAAACTATTTGACTTCATCATAAACTTCAATGTTATCAACCCTACCACTACCCATACTGATCCTTCTAGTTTTCCCTTCTTCATCTAGCTCATAATTTCAAAGATAAGTATTATCATGCCCTTGCAAATACCTTTAACTCTCTTGCATCTATCATTCCCTTGCAGCCACCTGGCAAATCCACAATTTTCATTCAACTTACTCCATTTTTACCTCTATGTTGCCTCTTCAGTGGATACTAGTCCAACATTTCTTGACTAGACTTCTCAGCAGCATTCAAACTTTCTCCTCCTTCCTGTAACTCTCTACTCTCTTAGCATCCCTGATACCTTCACTCCTTGTTTTCTTCCTACCGCATCATTACTTTTTCAGTCTCTTTCCTCAGCTCCTCATCCTCTGCTCATTCTCTAACATAAACGCTGTGTATATCAAGATGTTTCTGGGCCCTCCCCTCTCACTCTACACTTATTCCCTAGGATACTGTCATTCCCCAGGCAGAAATGACCAAACTGCCACTTATACACCCAGACCAGAACTCTCAAAGGTTCTAGTTAGTACTGTCAAACTGCCTACTTGATATCTTAACTTATAAAAATCACAGACATCTAAAAACTAATATTTCCAAAATTAATTTCTTTATTTTTAACCACTACCCTATGTTGCTTCCAAAAACCTTCCCAGGAAAAGGTGCCATCTCCCCAATGGTTTAGGCCAGAAACAATGGGAACATTTTTTATTCTTCTCTCTCTCACTAGCCTCCACATCATTTTTTCCCAGAGAACTTTAAATTTCTCAATTAAGAAAAATCCAAACAGTTATCACATGCTTACATCAGCAATTGACTTCAAAAAAGTCAATTCACAAACCCAAATGCTTAAATATGATTCAAACGAATGCATGACAATTTATATTCCATGCAGAACACAAATGTTTATTACTTTTGTAATCAAGTGTAATTAAATTCAGATACTTGCTTCCCAAATATAAGAGCAATGAATTAAAGGCTGATCATCCATACTCTTACAGACAATACCTGGATTATTCTTTCTTTTGCTAGTTACTAACAATGTCTTAGCACTTCAAATTGTACCAATTTAGAATTCAAGATAATTCTACATGGCAAGTTAACACTATCAAAAAATGGAATGCTAAACAAGAAGAAAAGTGAAGGGACCAATATTTAACACAACCAACTAAAAAAGATATATCAACAGGCAATTTACTGGATCCATTTTTCATAGAACCATTTAATGTACTATTTAGAAACTCAACTAATCATCTTTTCAAAAACTATTAAGCAGCTACTATGTTTAGACAGGCTTCCCTGGTGGCTCAGTCGGTAAAGTATCTGCCTGCAATGCGGGAGACCCAGATTCAATCCCAGGGTCAGGCAGATCCTCTGGAGAAGGAAATAGCAACCCATTCCAGTACTCTTGCTTGNAGGTAACAGAGTTAACACACACAACTAACATCAATATGTTTATTATAGACCAGGCTTCTGTCTTATGGGCTTGGTGTATGTTTTTCAAATTCTCAGAAAAATCCTGCAGGTGGTCTTGTCCCATCTTATAGACAATGAAATTTTAGGTTCATTGAGGTTATGAGAGTATCTACGGTCAGAAAATGAATTGATTTTAGGGTCAGTGTGTAAACCCAAGTGTGTAAGACTCTAAAGCAGAGCTTTTCATAAACTTCTGGTAGAGGAACAAGGCCCTTTCAAAAGAATGTACAGATGTTCCCTAACTTGTAAATGATCCATACTTAGAAATAGCTGTTCTACCCTAAGCCATCCTTAAAACACAACTCCAGATACCAGAAAAACAATTAAGCTATGAAAAGCAAAAACAGTTCTTTGCAGGACAAGAGTTTAAAGAACAAACACTGGCCTGCCTTATGTAGGCAGCTGTTGACCAGTTTTAGTCCAACAACCCTCCCAAATAAGACGTGTTAACTCACACATACCCATATCCTCACTGACTGGTACCAGCTTCAGGAGTTCGGGATGAGAACCTCATCCCCTCTTTGCAGCCCTTTCTTTATCCCCGCACATAACACACTCCTGTTTTATCAGTCACTGTTGGTCCCTTTAGTTCGCCCTCTCTCTCCTTGCTAAGTGATTTTTTGACCTTTTGGTCACTTCCCCTGTATCACAAAAGACTTCAACATTGGCTCAGTTTTTCTCAGTTAATTTCAACATCTTACATGCATAATCAATCCAACATCTTGATCTCAAAGTCCCTTAACCACATCCTCTATTCTCACAGTCATATCCTGACCTTACTGCCTGCCAAGAAGTCACATTATCCCTAGCCCTCACTACCACTCCCTTACCCTCAATGTAAGAAAAAGCCAAGATTCAGACACCTCATCCTGACAATCACCTTTTAACTTTCTAGCTACCTTGGTCAAGTGTCCCATGACAAAAACTATTTGACTTCATCATAAACTTCAATGTTATCAACCCTACCACTACCCATACTGATCCTTCTAGTTTTCCCTTCTTCATCTAGCTCATAATTTCAAAGATAAGTATTATCATGCCCTTGCAAATACCTTTAACTCTCTTGCATCTATCATTCCCTTGCAGCCACCTGGCAAATCCACAATTTTCATTCAACTTACTCCATTTTTACCTCTATGTTGCCTCTTCAGTGGATACTAGTCCAACATTTCTTGACTAGACTTCTCAGCAGCATTCAAACTTTTTCCTCCTTCCTGTAACTCTCTACTCTCTTAGCATCCCTGATACCTTCACTCCTTGTTTTCTTCCTACCGCATCATTACTTTTTCAGTCTCTTTCCTCGGCTCCTCATCCTCTGCTCATTCTCTAACATAAATGCTGTGTATATCAAGATGTTTCTGGGCCCTCCCCTCTCACTCTACACTTATTCCCTAGGATACTGTCATTCCCCAGGCAGAAATGACCAAACTGCCACTTATCCACCCAGACCAGAACTCTCAAAGGTTCTAGTTAGTACTGTCAAACTGCCTACTTGATATCTTAACTTATAAAAATCACAGACATCTAAAAACTAATATTTCCAAAATTAATTTCTTTATTTTTAACCACTACCCTATGTTGCTTCCAAAAACCTTCCCAGGAAAAGGTGCCATCTCCCCAATGGTTTAGGCCAGAAACAATGGGAACATTTTTTATTCTTCTCTCTCTCACTAGCCTCCACATCATTTTTTCCCAGAGAACTTTAAATTTCTCAATTAAGAAAAATCCAAACAGTTATCACATGCTTACATCAGCAATTGACTTCAAAAAAGTCAATTCACAAACCCAAATGCTTAAATATGATTCAAACGAATGCATGACAATTTATATTCCATGCAGAACACAAATGTTTATTACTTTTGTAATCAAGTGTAATTAAATTCAGATACTTGCTTCCCAAATATAAGAGCAATGAATTAAAGGCTGATCATCCATACTCTTACAGACAATACCTGGATTATTCTTTCTTTTGCTAGTTACTAACAATGTCTTAGCACTTCAAATTGTACCAATTTAGAATTCAAGATAATTCTACATGGCAAGTTAACACTATCAAAAAATGGAATGCTAAACAAGAAGAAAATGAAGGGACCAATATTTAACACAACCAACTAAAAAAGATATATCAACAGGCAATTTACTGGATCCATTTTTCATAGAACCATTTAATGTACTATTTAGAAACTCAACTAATCATCTTTTCAAAAACTATTAAGCAGCTACTATGTTTAGACAGGCTTCCCTGGTGGCTCAGTCGGTAAAGTATCTGCCTGCAATGCGGGAGACCCAGATTCAATCCCAGGGTCAGGCAGATCCTCTGGAGAAGGAAATAGCAACCCATTCCAGTACTCTTGCTTGGAGAATCCCATGGACAGAGGAGCCTGGTAGGCTACAGTCTATGGGGTCGCACAGAGTTGGACACGACTGAGCAACTTCACTCACTCACTCATGTTTAGAAACTGTGGAAAGTCCTAAAAATAAGAATCTGAGACTGTACTATCTTCATGGATGAGACAGTGTCATAAAAAATCTAACAGAAAAAGGCTTCCTCAAAAAAATATTTGAGTGAAATCTTGAAGAATGACTAAGAATTTGCCAGAATAACAAAAAAGGGGCTAGATAAAGCAAGTGTATTTAAGTGAAGAATCATTTAACCAAGTGCATGCATGCTAAGTCGTTTCAGTAGTGTCCAACTCTGGGAGCCCTATGGGTCTATAGCACACCAGGTTCCACTGTTCATGGGGTACACCAGTCAAGAACACTGGAGTGGACTGCCACGTCCTTCTCCAGGGAATCTTCCTGAGCCAGGGACTGAACCCACATCTCTTATGTCTCTTGCATTGGCAGGTGGTTCTTTATCATTAGTGCCACTTGGGAAGCCCGTTTAATCATACAGGGTAATGATTCATTTTGATTTTTGAATATACCATATTTCTATTAAAAATTGTCATTAATCTCCATCTCACTTCTTTGATATTAAGATATATTCTAAACGAATCTAAGATTTAAATAAAAATACTGAATCCATAAAACTATCCAATGAAAACACAGTTAGCGGATCACTCTGGAGTAGAAAACCCCACTCGAGTTTGCTTAAAAGACAGTAGCCATAAAAATAAAGATAACAATTTTTATCACATAGATTTTTTAAAAAGTTTTAATAAATGCTAAAAAGCAGGGGCATTATTTATAACCTTGACAATTTATTTTCCCAATAAATCCAAAAGCTTGTCAGTTTGTCATGTGCTTTGGCCACCTCACGCGAAGAGTTGACTCACTGGCAAAGACTCTGATGCTGGGAGGGATTGGGGGCAGGAGGAGAAGGGGATGACAGTGGATGAGATGGCTGGATGGCATCAGTGACTCGATGGGCGTGAGTCTGAGTGAACTCCAGGAGTTGGTGATGGACAGGGAGGCCTGGCGTGCTGCAATTCATGGGGTCACAAAGAGTCGGACATGACTGAGCGACTGAAATGAACTGACTTGTCATGTGCTAATAAGCATTATATACAATAACTCATTTAATTCTCACAAAAAATCCTAATAGATAAATGCTATTAATATCACCATTCTAGAAATGAAACAATATTTACAGAACTTCGCAGTGGCACAGGGGACATGGGTTCAATCCCTGGTCCGGGAAGACCCAACATGCTACGGAGCAACGAAGCCCGTGCACCACAACTACCAAGCCAGCATGCTACAACTAATGCAGCCCATGCACCCCAGGACCTGAGAGCCACAACCACCGAGTACACGTGCTCAACCACTGAAGCCTGCACTCCTAGAGCTGTGCTCCACAACAAGGGACGCCCCTGCAATGAGAGGCCATGTACTGCAACAAACAGTAGACCCACTCACTGCAAGGAGAGAATTCCATGCATGGCAATGAAGATCCAGTGCAACCAAAAATAAAAAATAAATAAATGTTTTAAAAATTCACAAATGAAATAACTTGAAGCTGAAGTCAATGCTCTCCAACTGTGCCATACCATACTGCTATGGTACAAATGGGCTATTCGTATGCCGACACATTAATCCCAAACCCTTCAGTCTCATGAAGTCCTTTCCATGTAACACACTGTCCTGTAAAAATAGCATTAGTTTGTGTGGCATGATGCGGAAAAACTAAGCCAATTGATGGATATGTAATAAAAGATATTTTTCTTAGGAAATAGGAACTGAAATGTTAAGAGCTATGAACTAAAAAGGTATGAGGTATATATAATCTATTCTCAAATGGATCAAACAAAAAAGTAAAAAACACACATACACAAAGAATAATTAAATGTTAAAAACTGATGAACCTGAGTGAAGTGAATAGGAGTTATCTGTATTGTTCCTGCAGCATTTCAGCAAGTGAATTATTTTCAAATAAAATTATTTTTTAAAAGTTAGCAAGCTGGCTGAAGTATCTTACTAAAATTCCTCATCTAATTGGAGTAAAGCTAGAAATCCAACCTAAATTTATCTGACTAAACTGCCAGTAAGCTTTTAAGACAGAATTTTAAAAGTCCAATGGAGATATGGGCAAGAGATACTAAAAAGCAATTAACAAAGCAAGAGTGGTATTTTCACAGAGAAAGAGGCTCAATATCACCATTTAAAAGTTAGTCAATCAACTAACAAAATAAATATCTAATGAGATACATTTTCATAATGATGGAAGAACACAGTGAGAGATTATTTATAACTATATTTAACTCAATAATTTGGTACCACTTTTATACAGGGCAATTTGGTGTTTTCTATTAAAATGGTACATGTATATATATATATATTATTTGACTTGTCAATTCTAAGCATTCATTCTACAGGAAATTTCACTTACAAATGCAACCATAGGGACCTCCACGATGATTCAGTGGTTAAGACTCTGTGCTTCAACTGTAGGGTGCACGGGTTCAACCTTGGTTGGGGAACTAAGATCCCACATGCCAAGTAGTGTGATCAAAAATTAATTAAAAAAAAAAAAAAAAAAAAAGAATGCAAGCATATATAAAAGAATATTCAATGCATTTCTTTTAGAAGATTTAAAAAAAACAAAATAAATCAAAGGTACATCTAGAATATCTTGAATTCTAAAGCCATTCAAAAGAATGAGTTGGTTCTATGTGCACAGATATTGAGAATATCTAAAATATCTATTAGGGGAGGGAAACAGTCTTCAAATAGTGTGATCCAAATATGGGATTTTCTGTGTGTCTTCATACATCTACTTTTATTTCTGTTTTCACACAGAAAACAGATTAGATACACCAAAATATTAACAGTTTAAGTCAGATTTCTATGTTGCCTGAATTTTTTAAAAAATAGTTTATTACTTTTATAAACCTAAAAACATTCAGAACAGACAAATCCATACAGATATAAAGCAGATTTGTGACTGCCAAGGTCCAGAGGAAAAGGAAACACATGTTTTGGAATTAGACAGCAGTGATGTTGCACAACTTTGTAAATATACTAAAAACCACATATTGTACACTTTAAAAGGGTGAATTTTATGTTGTATGAATTGTCTCAAAAAAGCTGTTGGAAAATTTAATAAGAACTTCAAAAACCCTAGTGCAAAAGTATCTGATATACTTCTTAAAAAAACATGAAGTTCATCTGTTAAGACTGGCTGGAAATTCTGTAATCCATAATCAATAATGCCTATTGTTGTTGTTTAGTCGCTCAGCCGTGTCTGACTCTTTGCAACCCCATGGATGGTGGCACGCTAGGCTTCCCTGTCCTTCACCATCTCCTGGAGCTTGCTCAAATAATGCCTGCAGTTAACATTTTAAAATATTCAAATCCATTAGATGTCAAAAAGAAAAAGAATGAAAGAAAGAAAGCTTAACTCACCCTCGTTTCACTTTTGTGAAATCAAATGCAACTTGTCTGTATGAAACTGCTTTCTCATTTAGATACCTACTATACCTCCTAATAAATGTAGACATGTCATATCCTGTAAGGAAAGAAACATAAAAGGATTTCATAAAATATTAAAAACCCAATTAGCTTAGAAAATCAACTCATTTCATCCACTGGCCACAATGTCTTGATATACCTTCAATTTAATGATATGCATTAAGTGACATTAACATCTATAATATTTTACATTTTTAAACTTAGGTATGTCATATGTGGCTTAGAAAAATCTTCTCCCTTAGAATTTCACTAAAATAATAATTCTGCTTTATTCTGACCAACATTCCTTTTATTTATTGGGAACTGAAAAACTTGCTTTCTTATACTACTTGATAACCCCATAACTCAAAATTTAACACCCTGCAGAACCAAAATCCCTCTCCTCAAAATCATTAATCAATTTAATATTTTTCATACTTTTCCATCTTTAGTTGCATATGATTTAGAACAACTTATGGGTGCCAACCTTTTAAGTAGCAGAGAAAATTACTGCATTGTACAATGAAATAAGTGGCAATACACAAATTTAAGGCCAAACAAAAAAATAATTCTATGACAGTTTTAAACGAAACTTTCTAAGTGAATAGGTAAATCATTCTAAGATTTTGCTTCAACACAATCATGAGATCTAAAGACTTCAGCACCATAATATCTAATTGATATTATTAAAAACAAACAAACAAACTTGTATTTTAGCTATTGCCTGGCTCAAGGAAGTCTACAAATTTCTGCTCTTTCCCTGTGGCTCAGTTGGTAAAGAACCTGCCTGTAATGCCAGAGACCTGGGTTCGATCCCTGGGTTGGGAAGATCTCCTGGAGAAGGGAAAGGCTACTCACTCCAGTATTCTGGCCTGGAGAATCCCATGGACTGTATAGTTCATGGGGTCGCAAAGAGTCGGACACGACTGAGCGACTTTCACTTTCACTGTAAAAGCAGATCCATTCTACTTTAGTTCATCTTCATCTAACAACTTTAATTTTAGTTGATGGTCTCTGCTACTTTGAAAAGATATAACACCAAAACAAGTGTGCACACACACACACAAAGTACAGTGACTGGATTTAACATAATCACTAATTCATTTATTCAGCAAATATTTCTTAGTAGCTACTAACTTGCTACTGGAGAAAAATCAGTGAACAGAAAGAAATCACTGCTCTCAGATATTCTTATAGCTATTAGTGTATTGTATAAGGTGTCACATACTCACATTTTTCAGTTCTTCAGTTAATACTGTTCCCTCTAATACACTCTATTAGATCCTCACTAAGGGGAGAAACATCTCTCATCCTTCAAGGATCAGTCTCTAAAACTTTCCCTGAACTCTTTGTGTACCCATATTATTCTTACTTCAAGTACAGCTATTAGATGTACAGTTATCTCATGCACTACAAGTTTAATTATAATATATACAACCAGTGTAACAGCCAGTATATACTGAATAAAATATACCAGACTCCACCCAACAAAATACATCAACAATCAAAATTACAAAAACATCACTGAATTATAACTTTTATCATTTCAGTCTAACCTTTATAATATCTTTGAATATAAGCTTTAAATAAAAGGCCTAAAAACTGTTCTCTACATAAAAGGAATGAAAGCCTTAAAACCTTGTCACTAAAAGTGCTTAATTTCCATTTCAAGAAAGTAGAAAATCAGTAGTAATGAGACACAAAAAACCCACTTGGAACATACGCCTATATTCTGCTCTAGAGTAGTGATTGGCATATTGTTTTCCAGATTCTTACAGTTCAAATGAACTGAATAAGGCTGAAAGCAAAAATAAAAAGATGAGGTAGCTTTAGCCATGTTTCAGAAAACAAAACAGGTCCAGTTTCACCTGTTATATATATACAGATAGCTTCTATTGAAGATTTTATTTGAAAAAGGGATTCCATGGCTTCATTTTTTCCCCTCTTAACTATTTACGGCATGATATCTCTCATTAAAGTAAAATCAACCTTGTAACAGCTGGTTCTATGTACAGATTACTGATCTTCCAGAATCTCTTAAAGACTGAGTGTTCAATTCTAATTAGTACTTTCAACTGCCAAAAGTAAAGAAGTATTGAACAGTTCATAAACATATACACAGATACTCACTAAATTCCTCTGATTTTCACCTCCACAGAAGCCACAATTCAGGCCCTCATTAACTCTCTACTAGATGATCAAAATAATGACCAAAGCAATCTCAAGGTCCTCAAGATGTTACTCACTCAAATACAACAAGCTAGAGTGGTTTTTTTTAATGACACACATTCCTTCTCTTCTCCTCCCTCAACTCAAAAAACTTTGATGGTTTCTCGCTGCATTATAAAATCCCAAATATATCAAAATCCTTTGTGCATGATTTTGGCCCTAAACAGCTTCCCAAGGGTTATCTGCCATTACATATTCTCCANTGAAAAGATATAACACCAAAACAAGTGTGCACACACACACACACAAAGTACAGTGACTGGATTTAACATAATCACTAATTCATTTATTCAGCAAATATTTCTTAGTAGCTACTAACTTGCTACTGGAGAAAAATCAGTGAACAGAAAGAAATCACTGCCCTCAGATATTCCTATAGCTATTAGTGTATTGTATAAGGTGTCACATACTCACATTTTTCAGTTCTTCAGTTAATACTGTTCCCTCTAATACACTCTATTAGATCCTCACTAAGGGGAGAAACATCTCTCATCCTTCAAGGATCAGTCTCTAAAACTTTCCCTGAACTCTTTGTGTACCCATATTATTCTTACTTCAAGTACAGCTATTAGATGTACAGTTATCTCATGCACTACAAGTTTAATTATAATATATACAACCAGTGTAACAGCCAGTATATACTGAATAAAATATACCAGATTCCACCCAACAAAATACATCAACAATCAAAATTACAAAAACATCACTGAATTATAACTTTTATCATTTCAGTCTAACCTTTATAATATCTTTGAATATAAGCTTTAAATAAAAGGCCTAAAAACTGTTCTCTACATAAAAGGAATGAAAGCCTTAAAACCTTGTCACTAAAAGTGCTTAATTTCCATTTCAAGAAAGTAGAAAATCAGTAGTAATGAGACACAAAAAACCCACTTGGAACATACGCCTATATTCTGCTCTAGAGTAGTGATTGGCATATTGTTTTCCAGATTCTTACAGTTCAAATGAACTGAATAAGGCTGAAAGCAAAAATAAAAAGATGAGGTAGCTTTAGCCATGTTTCAGAAAACAAAACAGGTCCAGTTTCACCTGTTATATATATACAGATAGCTTCTATTGAAGATTTTATTTGAAAAAGGGATTCCATGGCTTCATTTTTTCCCCTCTTAACTATTTACGGCATGATATCTCTCATTAAAGTAAAATCAACCTTGTAACAGCTGGTTCTATGTACAGATTACTGATCTTCCAGAATCTCTTAAAGACTGAGTGTTCAATTCTAATTAGTACTTTCAACTGCCAAAAGTAAAGAAGTATTGAACAGTTCATAAACATATACACAGATACTCACTAAATTCTACTGATTTTCACCTCCACAGAAGCCACAATTCAGGCCCTCATTAACTCTCTACTAGATGATCAAAATAATGACCAGAGCAATCTCAAGGTCCTCAAGATGTTACTCACTCAAATACAACAAGCTAGAGTGGTTTTTTTTAATGACACACATTCCTTCTCTTCTCCTCCCTCAACTCAAAAAACTTTGATGGTTTCTCGCTGCATTATAAAATCCAATATATCAAAATCCTTTGTGCATGATTTTGGCCCTAAACAGCTTCCCAAGGGTTATCTGCCATTACATATTCTCCAACACCTCATCTTACATTCTATTCATATTCATTTGCCCTATAAATAAACACTCACGCTCTTTACCATCCACATACATCTGTGTACCTTTGCTTAAGTCAACTCACGTCCTCATCCATCTTTCAAAGCAAAGCACAAATATTACCTTTTACAAAGATATTTCCCAGCTGAAACTTACTGCTGAGTACTCCTTTAGTATGGTCTTAGTATGTCCTTTATGAGGCTCTTCCTAGAGTTATTCTATAATGCTAACAGTCTAGCTCTGGCTAAGTGTAACAGATCCCCGTTAAGACAGTACGTACATGGAGGGCTACAGTACTAGATTACAGAAATTTCAAGTTACTGAATTAAAGTAAAATAAATAAAATACCTGGTAAGTATTAGTAAGTAATTCATCTGAAAAACATATTATACTTACCTTTGCTACTAAAATGTATGATATTCTCAACATTTCTTAGAATAAAGTATAAAATAATAACAAAAACAACAATGAAAGCAGATACATTAAGAGTTACATTCTACATTTGTAGATATGTAAAGTTACATTCTAACTTTACATTTTTAAAGTTAGGTATGTCATATGTGGCTTAGAAAAAATTTCCCCTTAGAAGTTCACTAAATAATTCTGTTTTATTCAACCAACATTCCTTTTATTTACTGGGAATTAAAAAACTTGTTTTCTTATACTACTTGATAACCCTAAACTCAAATTTAACATCCTATGGAACCAAAATGCCACTCCTCAAATCATTAATCAATTTAATATTTTTCATACTTATCAATCTTTAGTTGTATAAGATTTAGAACAACTATAATAGAATGTAAGTAGAGTTTCCTATGTGCCAGGCATCATTCTAGGCACCTTACATGTATAACTAGGTTACACCTCATGATAATCCTACAGGTGGGTGTTATCATTACTCCTGATTTTACAGATGCAGAGAGGTAACGTAACTTGCTCAAGTTTATGCAGTTGGTGTTAGAGATGGGATTCGATGCAGGCAGTCCACTTTCAGAACCCATGCTCTTAAACTGCTACTTTATACTGCTTCTCAAAGAGCTCTGGGTAGCAAGAAGTGAAGTCAATCAATCTTCTTATGAAAAGATACTTTTTTCTTCTCTACAGCCCTCACTAAAACATGAGGCTCCTCCACAGCATATGTTCTAAAGAACAGAGTTCAACTTTACAGTAATCCTCAAATGGGGGTCACTCTTGATTTTTCCGTAATGAATAAGGTGTCTTTACCTTGCAATCCACTTTTATCCAAAAAATTGCTTAAGTTAAACAACGTGTTTCTTGAAGCCAAATACTGAATGAAACGCTGGGGGGAAAAAAGACAACAAATAATTATGTCAAATAGTACTGCCGTCTAAGAAACTTTAACTTGAGGATTAGGGGGAAAGTGGTGGTTAACACATTAATCTTATCTAGTTTAAATGTATCATCTTCAGTCCTCCCCAAAACATAAAACATATTTTTCACTAGCGTGCAGGAATTGATTAAAGTCTAATGCCCACAGCTATGGTATTAAAGTTAAAAGGAAACAGGCACTTTTAACTAGAAGCGCTTTACTATAGCATATTATGGCTACAGCTAATCATACTCAGATGGTGCCTTTATTTTAAAACAGGTATCTAGTGACCCAAATTTTTATTATTTCTTTTCAAAAAACAGAATATTAGTAATCATACTGTAGTATAACAGAACAGACATCCTCTTACCCACAGTGCAGATTAACGATCATCACTTTAGATCCCCTTACAGAATCCAATTACACACTACTCAAGACACACGCCTTCAATACCATTCCCTTCTCTTCCTCCCTCTGCAAAGGCAATCACTTTTCTGAAGTAGGTTTTTATCATTCCCATGAATGTTTTTTAAAATTTTACTACATATATAAGGATCTAAAAACAGTACATAATTTTGGTTTTCTTTTTATTTTAAATTTACAGAAATTCTATACTGTACTCATTATTTTCCAATGTGTTTTTTTAATAACTTCTTCCCAAGAATTATCCATTTAATATATGTAAATCTAGTTCACTCATTTTCAACAATATCTGAGTATTTCAACAAACTACTGCATCCATTATATATCCATTTCTACATGGATATTTAAGTTCTTTCCAGTTTTACGATTATTAACGATGTTTCACTGACGTTTTGTACTGGTCTCCACCTGCAGGCATGCAAGGGCTTCTCATGATACATACTTAGGGTTGAACTGTTGGCTCAGCAGGTGTATAAAAATTCACCTTCTCAAAATACTGTCAAGCCCCTCTCCAAAATGCTTACCATAGAACACTACCTTAATTTCCTTTTACACACAACCTCTAAAACAGCTAAAGAAACTCTTTTCAACTTTGTAGGACAAATTTTAAAAGGATTACTTTTGTAAATGTATGCAGAGGATTACTACCAATTTCATATACATGATCACTTCTCTGACTCAATAGTGTTCATCAGAGATCACCACCAACTAACAAACCACAATTTTGAAAACAATTTGAAAATCAAAGACTCCTGTTTCACCACTTATCCTAAAACAACTTGTTTCAAAATGCATTCAAATATCCTAAGACAACAACAACAACAAAAATCCTAAGACAATGTAACGCTCTATGATTTTCATAAGTTTTGATGATTCTTTTTTGTGAGGGGCTGTCCTGTGCACTTGTAAGATGTTCAGCATGCCAGCAGCCTCTACCTACATGCCAGTAGCATCCCCTCCAGTTACGCCAACGTGCCTTGAGGGTGAAAATCACTCGCCTGCCTTGACCTATTTCAGAACAACTGTTCTAGAGAATCCCCCATCACCACAGCAGAGTGAAACTCTATGCATACTCTCACAGACCAGTAACGCCTACCAATGCAAAAACTTGAGGGTTGTACAAACTAGCACACGAAAAAGAGCAGAGCGCCAAATTCCTCTCAGCTACTGAAGGGCAACAGTTTATCTGAAAACCACTAGTGAAATGCTACCTTTCTCTTCCTGTCAGGCAGTTGTAAGGAATTCTCTATTTCTTTGCCTTCTAAAAAGGTTTTGCTTCTGGTATTATCACCGCTGGGGCTTCTCAGGTGGCTCAGCGATAAAGAACTCGCCTGCCAATACAGGAGACCCAAGAGATGTGGGTTCAATCCCCGGGTCAGCAAGATCTTTGGAGCAGGAAATGGCAACCTTCTCTAGCATTCTTTCCTGGAAAATTCCATGGATAGAGACTGGCAAGGCTACAAGTCCATGGGGTCACAAAGTTGCACAAGACTGAGCACTGGGAAAATTATTACCTTATTCACCTCTGAAAGTCACCACTGAATGTCTGTCTCTTTAACTAGTGTTGCAGTTGGTTTTATTTGTGGCTTTTTCTTCCTAAAGAATAAACTATATAGTTTACTCTTTAAGGTAAAAAATATATACAAGCCCGAAATTCTTCTGAAGAGATGATCATGATCTTGGGTAAACACATTCCTAATAAAAATAGAAACTATTATTCTAGTTAAGATGAAAATGTTTTAGGTTACACTGAAGCTAGTATATTCAAATTTTTCTACTGACTCTTTATACTGCTAACAATGATTAGAAAGCAACTGAGTAACATGTCCTAAAAATGATCACGTGTTACCTAAGTAATCATACTTCAGGTAGCACTCCTGAAAATAATTTTTAAAACTTAAAAAGTACAAATATAGCCAAAAAAGTCCCTCCTCATCTCAATGGGAACTATCTCCTAGCAATCAGTGATCTGCATTTTTCTAAGCCACACACCAAGGTCCTAGATTTATCTAATTCCATTCAAACTTTCTTTAAACACAGTTTTAAATACTCCTTTTGACACAATTTTACAAGTAAGCATACTAGGCTGAGAAAATCAAGAACTCAAAAATTAGCTACTGGGCTATCATGGAAAACAAGATGATTCTCTCCAGACATTAAATTGCAAAGGTTTACCCACTCCAGTGTTGTTGCCTGGAGAATCCCAGGGACGGCAGAGCCTAGTGGGCTGCCACCTATGGGGTCCCAGAGCCGGACATAACTGAAGCGACTTAGCAGCAGCAGCACCAGCAGCATGCATCTTATTCATTACCCTTTCTAAGTAACGAAGACTTTAGACACATCTCTGCTGAAGAAGGTATTCTTCAATCAGTCCCTCTCAGCAAAATGTCATCTTAGTCCTTAATATCACAGCCTTGAACTAGGCAAAGGGCTTCTATAGACAACTATATGAAATCAGACAGAAATCTGTCTGGGCTGTAATGAAAAACTAACTGAACAGAGACAAACATATAACCTATACACAAAGGCCTGCAAAAACCAGAGCTGCTTATAGAACCCATTTCCGGACATTAATCTTTGCTTCTCGATCCCATTACTGAAAGTCCCCTGTGCTCTGACCCACTTTCTGCTTTCTGACTTAAAAGGCAGGAAAAAAAAGTGTAGGGTCTACAATTCTATTTCTGCATAAGCATCTTGCCCTTTTGACCTATATTATTCAGTTCCTATAGGCATTTCTGAGCTGTCAGTGGGAGAAGCAACCTGAACCAGTCAACACCCTCAGGACACTAGTTAACCAAAAATACTGCTTACCTCATTTCCATACACCATCAAATGATGAGTTGTAATGAGAGATTTGAAGACCACCACCCAACTACTGTTAGTAGTTCTTTCAAATAAACTGTCTGCTAACTGCGGGATGTTCACATTCATCTCATTTGTGCACTGAATTAAGTCTGCAATTAAAAAAAAAAAGATTAATTTACCCTGCTTTAGTTTTAATGGTAGATCTGCATACTAATAGAGTAAAGGTTTAACAAGAGTGGGACAAAAATGGATAGTTTGGAAAAGTTGTTAAAAAAAAATCCTCTCAAGAGAACAACTGAGACAAAACTTCTATATGAGAAGTAAACAGGGCATTGATTAACATCACATAATTAATCAATAATACCAGAAAGTAAATCAAACTTCCTTCACCCTGAAGTACATTTTATTTATCTTAAAAGGAACTGTTTCAAGGCCTTGAGTAACTCTCAGTTCTCTTACTTCTCATAAAAATTTAGAATTACAATACTAATAATATTCATCCCTACACTTAATTCATACGTACAGAAACAGACACAAGCTGAAGGTTGAACACCGTTATTAAAATCCTCCCTAGAATGCTGTGCTTGTACTAATAGAGCAGATATGTGGTCTGTGAGTGGACAGGACTCTCAGTTTGTTTATATAAAACAATTCTAATTCTTTTCTCCCTTCAGTTCTGAGTTAGCTCAGTTTTCACGTGATAGCAACGAGCTAATACTGACAAAACTGAAAATGGGCTAATAGTTTCTCAGTGCAATGAATTTCCAAAGAACTGATTCAGGAACTCTACTCAATTATTACTCTGAAAACAAGTAAAACAATGTAAGTTCTAACTTTATATTTTAAAATATAAATAACTGGAAAACATTACCATAAAATATTCTAATCTACAATTGTTCTAACACCAAAACTGAAAGAAAAAGTTAATATACCTCTCAGAATTTCACCTCATATCTGCTTCACAGATATTATTGGCAAATTCAATGAAGAAAATACAAAATATGATCCAATTTAGACATATAATGAAGAAGATCAAGAAATGAGTTGTTTTAGAAGTATGCATAATACAGAATGTATAACTACCTCAGTTCTAAGTACCATTAAAGGGGAAAATAGTAGTTATTTGTGACTCATTAATAGTCTGTCCACTTTTCACCTTTAGTACTTAATGATTCAATATGAACTCAAGTGATCTAACTTGGCTGTGATTGCTAAAAAGAAACAATGCAACTATGACCATTTATCTGCTTATAATCTTTCAAAAATGTTTGTTTAATAGGGACAATTTCTGTACAAAGTAACATTTGATAAGCAAATGTATTTTAGATAAGCAGTTACCCTGGTCAACAATGCCTGAAGAACAAAGCACAAAACAGTCAAAGAGAACGCCCACGGAACACAAGGCTTTCACAATTGAGACTACTTGCAACAAAAATTAAATAGTTCATTCAACTTGGTTTGTATGGCTCAGCTTCTGATATTTTACTTCTGCTATTTTAAATTTGATCTCTGCCTTCTTGAATAGTACTTTATATCTGCCCTAAAGCACTGAATATATTGTACTTGCCTTATTCCAAAGATAATCTTTCTGTCTCTCTCAAAATATAACTTACTGGGAGCAAGGCCTATCTACGTTCTGCTCATTTTGAACCCTTTAAAACGTCAAGCACAGTGATCAAGTTTTGATTTTAATTATATGAAGTTATATTCCTAGCCTCCTGTTTTCCCATGGATTTAGTCTTATGTATCTGTATTTTTCTTTATCCTTCCAGAAATTATCTTTGTAAGTTATTCATTTCTTTTAACAGTTATTTCTCACAATGATGTCAATAATCATTTTAGTCCTCAGAATCTTACTTTCCAAAACTGAACCTGCCACAAAATTTGTTGTCACAATACTTGCCCAAGGGCACTTCTACATGTGTGTACGTGTTCACACACCCACATGTGTTTGTGAACACTCCCTAGAGCCCATCAAGAACCAAGTCTCTTAAATGTCTAGATTTCCCACCTTCTCCTCTCCACCCCACTATCACTGACAAAGCCATAGTGAAGATCCTGTTTCCCTAACTAGAAGTCAACCAGTCCTAGAAGTATTTAGAACCAAATTAGGGGGAGGAATTATCATGCCCTCTGAAGGGCTTTACTGGCATATGAGGACAAAGATGAGGGAGACTGTCTTGCAACGCACAACTGACACTCCCCAATTAAAAGCTGCCCCGCCCCGCTCAGTGGGAAAGACTCCACCTGCAGGAGACACGGGTTCAACCCCTATCAGGAAAATCCCCCTCACAGGGCAACAAGGCTCTGTGCGCCACAACTACTGGGCCTGTGCTCTAGAGCCTGGAGCCGCAACCACTGAGGCCTGCACGCTTAGAGCCTGCGCTCCATAGCAAGAGAAGCCACCGCGGTGAGAAGCTCATGCGCCTCAACCAGAGAGCAGCCCCCACGTCAACAAAGACCTAGCACCGCCAAAAATACGCACACACTAAAAAAAGAAAAAAAGCTGCTCCACCCAAAACCGTCCCCACTAAGGAAATGCTGAACTAACTGGCCTCTTCACTTCTAATGAGATCTCATTTGGGGTCTAACCCCCCCCACCACATGCACAAATAAAACCTGGCCATGACACTGACTAACCTCAATGATCTCCCAACTGCACACAGGATTAGCATACATTTCATCTTTGTCAATATCCTCCTTGTTGAACCTTAACTTCCAAGACGGGCTTCCCTGGTGGCTCAGATGGTAAAGAATCTGCCTGCAATGTAGGTGGCCTGGGTTTAATCCTTGGGTCCTGCAGAACCCCTGGAGAAGGGAACGGCTATCCACTCCATTATCCTGCCTGGAGAATCCAATGGACAGAGGAGTCTGGAGGGCTACGGTCCATAGGGTCACAAAGAGTCGGACATGATTAACTCTCTCTCTTTCTCACACACACACACATACACACATTGTTGCTTCATACCCAAATTCTTCTATTCTTGCTCATTCCTCAAAATGAATGATGTATTCTCCTTTGTGAAATTCTCCTCTCCAGAGACTAAGGTACCCACCACACAGACAAAAAAGCTGGTACACAATTCTACACTTTTATTATTTACTTCCCCATCACTCTCATCAAGAAACAGAGATTTTAAAAGGAATCTGCCAATACTTTTGTTGGTAATTTTCCATAATCAGGGAGGTAAGTAAATCGCTGGATTAGTCAGAGACAGCCTGATTCTAAATGAAGCCAGAAGTGTAGGTTTCAGTTTCAATGAGCCTGTTACACATTAGATTATGCATACTGTATCTATGGTATACTCCCTTTGTGATCATCTCTCATCATTTTGCTTCAGTTACACTAATGCCTCCTTTGCAACGCCTCCCACGAGCCAAGCACTCTTAACCTCAGGTGTTCGGTATTTTGTTCCTTCTGCCTAGAATATCCCACTCCAGTACTCTTGCTTGGAAAATCCCATGGATGGAGGAGCCTGGAAGGCTGCAGTCCATGGGGTCGCTGAGGGTCAGACATGACTGAGTGGCTTCACTTTCACACACTGGAGAAGGAAACGGCAACCCAATCCAGTGTTCTTGCCTGGAGAATCCCAGGGATGGGGGAGCCTGGTGGGCTGCCGTCTATGGGGTCACACAGAGTCAAACACAACTGAAGTGACTTAGCAGCAGCAGCCTAGAATATTCTTCTCCCAGATATCCACACTTCTCTTACTCCCTGAGTTTATTCCTATAGATCTTTGCTCAAATGTCACCTATTAGATGAACATCTCTAAATATTTATAAAAAGTAACAAAACCTTAAGGCAGTTCTCTACCTCCAAACCCCCCTCTTATTCTGCTTTATTTCTCTCCAAAGCACTTATCACCTAACTCATTTTAACTTGTTTAATGTCTTTCTCTCCCAATTAAAATGTAAGTTCCATGTAGGGAGGGCTCTATTATGTTCTCTGCTGGATTTCCTAAGAATAGTGCAATGCACACAATGGTCACATTTTTTGAATAAGTAACATTTACTTGAGCAGCCCTAACATGACCATTCAAAATGTATTTTTTACACAAATTACACCAACGGTCTCCAACTCTTTGCACAACCTGCAATCCCCAAAGGTTAAAAACAGACCTGAGCCCATCACATGTGAAAATTCTCAACTTCAAAGTTATTAAAAGGGACCCAACAAGTAATGGTTTATTGTAATGTTATGAAAACTATATTTCATAGCATTTAGAAGTGACCATATAAAAATGGAAGGAAAATTCCAGAAGCTAAAAGGTAACACTTCATATATAACAGGAAAAATAGGATAAGAGTTCATGCATAAATTCAGAGTAGTCCAAACGCAAAAACCAAAGATATACAAACGTTTCTGGGAGAAAATATACTGCATGGTTACACAAACTCTGCAGAACACACTTGCCCATAGTACTTTAACTCAACTAGTCATTTTCTCCAGGGGTAATTTTTCCTCTGAACAATGTTTCTACTATAGTAGTAACTTCTAAGCTTGAGATCCAGCAACTCAGGAAGGAAAATGTTTTCCACACCTCTAATCAACCAAAAGCCAATTATTTTAAACGAATATCAAGCATATCATGGAAACCTTGATAGCTACTGCTTTTCTCATTCTCAATTCAGATTTCATTTCTTAAAAAGCACAAATCTGAAAGTAAACTTCCTTTATCATCAAAAGGCTTCCAAAGTAGAAACTCATCTTATATTTTCATTGAGCTGTTTAGCTTGAGAATAAAGAAAATGTAAAACCTTCTTTAATATTACATTAGTAACAAATCCTAAACTCTACACTCAAAAAAATAACTATATGGCATATAAGTTCTCTGCTTTAAGTATAGGTGAGAATTCATGAGGATTTCTAGTATTTAAGGGCAGAGGAAAACAGGCCTACTATGGAAATGAAGTGCATTTTTCCACACAGACAGCAGAAGGAACCAATCTAAACTTTTAAAACAAAATGCTCACTTTTATTATTTAATATGCTTCTCCAACAAACAAGGTCTGGGGTAGATAAAATAAATGTTTACTGCATTAACACAGGTAAGGTACTGACCCATAGGTAAGGTCACCGAAGCTAACTATCAGACTTAGTAGCAGAATTAAATTTTTTTGTAAAAGATAAGGATGCTTGGAAACATATACAAAGCAAATACCCAACTAGCCAATTTAATGCAGGTTCTAAATTCCTAGCTAACTTAAAAATAATAAGAAAAGCAGTGAAATGCAAATATATATTTTTGTATTCATCAGGAAATGTTCAGTAAAGTTCAAAAATTAAGACATAGCCAGTTACCAGATAGCCACAGATCTGTATTGACTTGTCAAAGGGTAGATTTTCACAAAGTCGAAGGGTAGATTTCCACAAATCAGGCAACTAAGTCAGTGACATGCACCATTAGCAGAATGTAAAAGCCTCAAGTTCTCATCTAAACAGGCACTTATTAGGCTATATCAAAACGACACTGATACCCAAAGTAGATTTTCTAATAAAAGAGCTTGCCTAAAGCTAAAAGCACAATGCATCACAATCATTCAGCCACATATTACTGTCTCTTTCAAAAGGGTCATTTCAAAAGACACTCCTTTTGCAACTGCCTTCAGAAATTATTTTAGTAGCATAAGCCTGATCTCTTCAATCATCTAGAAAACTGGAGACACACTCAATTTGGAAGGCAAATTAAGTGGTTCATCAAATGCTGCTTGGCTGATCAGATCTTTCAAACTTTTCCTGGGTAGGAGTACCCAGGAAAATATTCACCAAGAAACAGCAATGAGAGAATAAAGAAAAGCTTCTGAACTTTTGCTATAAAGTATTAGCATAGTTTCTTTCACTTAGGAAAAGTCTGAAAGTATTTAGAAAACATGCAAGTTGAAAGCAGACCTCAGCCAAAAGATGTCTGGGAAACAGAATGAGCCATCTTACATCGTTCAATTTTTTGTGTAAAGGGTCACAAAGTATGGTCCAAATTAAGATGTAGCTGTTACAATTTTCTTTAAAGTTTCCGGGATCTTCTGTGAGAAATGTGTTAGACTTTCACATAATTCCATTAGAATTAATTTAAAAATACAACCTTTACAGACTGAAACAAATCTAACCAATATTTTAACTGGATTTAAAATTAAAACTAGGGAAAGACTCACATAATATACAACACTCAGTACAAGTAATAAGGATTGCTGCTGCTGCTGCTGCTGTTAAATCACTTCAGTCATGTCTGACACTGTGCAACCCCACTGATGGAAGCCCACCAGGCTCCCCCGTTCCTGGGATTCTCCAGGCAAGAACACTGGAGTGGGTTGCCATTTCCTTCTCCAGTGCATGAAAGTGAAAAGTGAAAGTGAAGTCACTCAGTCGTGTCCGACTCCTAGCGACTCCATGGACTGCAGCCCACCAGGCTCCTCCGTCCATATGATTTTCTAGGCAAGAGTACTGGAGCAGGGTGCCACTGCGTTCTCGGAATAAGGATTGAGTTAACTTGAAAGAGAAGAGAAAGAAGCATTCAAAGCACTAAAAAGAAATGACAATGATATCCAAAAAGTTTTGATAAGAGTACTATGAAGCTAANCCACCAGGCTCCTCCGTCCATATGATTTTCTAGGCAAGAGTACTGGAGCAGGGTGCCACTGCGTTCTCGGAATAAGGATTGAGTTAACTTGAAAGAGAAGAGAAAGAAGCATTCAAAGCACTAAAAAGAAATGACAATGATATCCAAAAAGTTTTGATAAGAGTACTATGAAGCTAAGGTACCTAAGTCACAATGTGAGTGGACACGTTCAATAATGGAGGAATAGCTCATTAAATGACGGCAGTCTGGCAGTGAAATACTATGAGGCCAACAAACACACAGAAAAGAAAAAGTTGAGTGGGGAAAATGCTCACAGTATATTTACCAAAACCATGTTAAAGAATAATGCAGAGTAACAGTAAGATCTCCGATATACTCTGATGTATAGCATANGTCGCAAAGAGTCGGACACGACTGAGCGACTGAACTGACCTGAACTGGGATAGATCTCGATGCTATGTCCATAAGTTGTTCATTCAATAGCCTGATCTGTGACAGGAGATTACGTGCATTCAGTGTGCATTCAGTATTTAATGAGTACCCAAAGCACCAATGATTAGTTTGTGTGACAAGAGATATACAACAGTACAAAAACAGAACAGTTTCTATTCACAATTAAAACACACATGAACCCAAAATATACAGAGAATCTGAATAACCAGGGGGAGTTGTTCAGTAGTGTCCTTATGAAAGAGGTGATTTTAAACACGAACTTTAACAAAAGCAAGTTAGTTTAAAGAAGGTTAAAGAGGAAGGGTGGATCTATTTTGACACAGAGGGCAAAGCTATTCTGTGTCCAAGAATGGTATCTGCAAAGGATGGCTAACAATTTGGGAGTTAAGAACTTACTTTGGCATAACCAGTACCCAACCTGCTTAGCTGAAAAAGAAACAGCTTAGCTATATTTAAAACAAAAAACAACAAAACCAGAAAGTGAGGAAAAAGAGGATTGAGAGCATCAACTAAAGATGGACTTTATCAAGGCCTTTTAGGGGAAATTACATTATTACTGTTAGAAACTCTTTGCCCCAGTGCGGTCTCCTTTGAAAGTCACACATCACATTCTTTCCACTCTACTCAACAGTATGACATAATCAAAGGATTATGTCACATCTCTTGCTCAGTCTTACAATGACTGGGTCACTGTTACCCATCAAATCGAATGCAAAATTACTCTGAGAATTGCAAGGACCACTTAAATCTAGTTTCTCAGTTTCTTTTCCTCCCATCTTAACAGACACTCTTCCTTCAAGTTGTATTTTTTTTTTCAGTCTCAGACCATTTATAATCTTAAAAATTAAGGACGCCAAAGAGCTTTTATGTGGTTTTTCTCTGATATTTACTGTGAGGGTTAGAAATGAAAACTCAGAAACTTTTAAAGATTAATTCATTTTAAAATAATAAAACTCATCATGTTAACATTTTTCATAAAAAAAATCACTATTTCCCAAAACCAAAATTTAGAACAGTGGCATTGTTTCATATTTTTTCCAAAACTCTTTACTATCTGGCTTAATAAAAAACAGATTCTTCTATCTGCTACTACA
Source organism: Neotragus moschatus (assembly GCA_006410615.1). Classification (NCBI taxonomy): domain Eukaryota; kingdom Metazoa; phylum Chordata; class Mammalia; order Artiodactyla; family Bovidae; genus Neotragus; species Neotragus moschatus. The sequence continues at coordinate 144,713 of SJYA01003237.1, read as the reverse complement.
TTCAACTTGCTGCAGTATCACATAGCCTCTGGAACACTTCACTGTACAATAGTGGAAGAATGAAAATGGGAAAGCTAAACAATGTCTCAGCATATGAATACACTTTTGACCTCACAAATATGCTGAAAAGATCTTGGGGACTCCCAGGAGGCAGAGGACCACACTTCAAAAAACACCGAAAGGGACTTCCCTGGCAATCCAGTGGTTAAGACTCTGTGTTTCCACATTAGGGGACGTGGATTTGATCCCTGGTTGGGAAACTTAAGATCCCACATGCATGGCCAGGAAAAAGAAAAACACTGCCTTGAGTAAATAAATATGGCTTCTTCATTTCCTGGAATAGAGAAGTATTACATAAAAAGCCACACTAAGGTGAAACCCAGACCTGAATCCAGACCACCTGAGTTCAAATCCCAGTTCTATGCAATCTTAGGCAAATTACTAAACTCAATGCCTTAATTCCCTCTTCAGCAAAATGGTAATAATAATAAAAATCTCTCTTACAAAGCTGCTGAAAGGAATAAACAAGTTAATAAATACAAAGTATTCAATAATGTGAGTGCCCAGCACAAAATAAGCACAAATAAACATTTGTTAAATAAATATAAACACAATCCAGGCATAAGCACAAAGCACATGCCTAGCTATGAGTACTGCTACTACATTCTAATGTAACTTCAAAAATCCTTGCTATTCTTATAATCTGGCATTCTGAAAGTAATTTTTAACAAAGGTTTAGGGTCATCAAAATACCCTTTTCAAGGAATATCATTAGTAAATTCTCAGTGCTCACAAACAATTCTCCATGAAAATAACTATATATACATATATATACAATGAATATACAAAATTCTAAAAGGTCAAATCCAAAACTTCAATTCTCTAGAGAAATATATAAAGCCATTTAACAGGGAACATACTGAGACAGAACACAAAGTAACGGAAATGCCACTTCAGCCACCAAAAGAACAGGAAGAGCAAATAGTAAGCTATTACTTTGAAAATCTAACCCTACTTCTCCTTGGTAGGGCTGTAACCTCTGGCCAAGAAATCTTTAAATTTATTTTTCTTACTTCTTTGATTTTAAGGGAGAAATCAGGGAACTAGGCACTTTGAAACTGGAAAAAAAAAAAAAAAAACCACCAGAACAAAAGAGATTTCCATGTATTATGATGGTGAACTTTCACATTAAGTATTCTAAATGATAACCAGAGTCAAAATAAACTATTTTATTTAAATTAAAGCAATTCTGACTATTTCAAATAAATTATATTAAACAATTAATGTCTTTTTAAAACATCTAAGGAATTCTCTGCCTATGCAGTGGTTAGGATTCCACGCTTCCACTGTAGGAGGTACAGGTTCAATCCCTGGTTGAGAAACTAAAATCCCACAGGCCTTCAGCACAGCCAAAAAACTAAAAGATTAAGTAGAAAAGCTTTCAAAAGTTAAAAAAATAAAACATATAATTAAATACAAGTACTCTACAAATCAAAGGAGAGGAAATCAAATGAGTCAAAATTAAATTCTAAGACATCTTAAAAATCATTGAGGTATACAAAATATACAAACACAAAAAGCACTGGTACACGAATAAAAAATAGATGACTAAAATCTAAACATTTCTTAAAATAACAAGTCCACCAGTGATGCCTAATTATTTTACAAAGATATTTGATAATTAATTTGCTAATTACACATAAGCAGGTACTGAAATGGCTAGAGGTCAGATTCTTTTCTGGGTTTCTCTTTTAAAATACATACTATCCAGAAATATAACTAAATATATCAAGGAGGAAAAAACTTATATTTGTAGAGTTCTACTGTATACCTCCTGCATTTGACAGAAGTAGTCAAATCTTACTACTACCACTTTGATAACTCAACCACCATTTTTTGTTATTTCAGAACTATTAAAGGAGTAAGGGACAGAATAAGTCAAATAATGAAAAAGAAAATATAAAACACAATTCTTATGGTAATTCTTATGGGAAAGAACAGTAAGCCAAACATAACTACAAAATAACTGCCCATTTGGAAAGCCTCAGCTTCCTGATTTCTAAACAAGAGCCATCAAGGGCAGATCTTCCACTTACTACCTTCTTCACATATACTTTCTTGCAGATTAGATTCCAGTTACCAGACATCTTCTTGATAACACAGAAACTAAGTACCCACTGAATATCATTAAGACATTAAAAATCAATAATTTGCTTTAAAAGACCATTATTTCAGCTGCATGTCAATATTTTATATGTATTTTCAATGTTATAAAAACCATTAATCCAAATACAAATTACACCTTCTATAAATTCAAAGCATTCACAAATTCTTACTTTAAAAACATGCACAAATTTCACAATTAAAATTAGGCTGAGTCTAAATCCAGTATGCAAGATACAAATACCCACACTGTATCTACCTTAGAGATATGCTTACAATGAATACTTAGTAAGAACATGATTTTTATTTTGTTGTGCAGAATGGAAGGCAGATGGTGGCTAGGATGAAATGCCTCTTGAAATTAACCGGGAAAAACATGAATATAAACGTGAAGACATTAGATCTGTTAACATAGTATTTCATTTCAGTGAAACATGTCATAAATGCCCAAGGAAGGAAAAATAGTATAAAAAAAAGAAAAGTGTTCTTGTCAAAAGCAGAGGGAAGGCTGTGAAATCGGTTAAGAATGTTTTTAAGAAATTATAAATTATAAAACTGTTCTGTGTACTTCAATCATCAATGTTTTCAGCATTCTACATCCATCTCTTTAAATGGAGTTAAGAGACCTTCTATGCATATGACCTGCCTATCCCACAGCTATGAGAGAGGATAAAATTAGATAATGGTTAATAAGTGCCTGGCAAACAGAAGACCTTCAGATACAAGGGCTGCTATTCTCCTACCTTGATTATGGGCATTAAAGGCCTGGAATTAAATGCAAATCATGTTTATTTTTAAAAATGTGTTTCAGAAGTTTGACAACTCTTTTCCCACTGTGGACACTAGTTAACATTATCTATTGACCCCTATAAGCAAAGCAAAAGCTCTTTCTTAAACATATATACAATGCAGTATGAATTAAGCCATAATTCATGGATTACAATAATCATTTCCTAATATGGACAGACCTTGGCAAGGTGCAAAGAAACCACCTCCACACTCTAAAGGCTTAGAGGAAGAAAAAAAAAAAAAAAACAGTTCTAAGCATATTAACTACTAACATTAAAAAAAATGAAACCATTTTCATCAGGCTCAACTAATTAGGCAACAGTTTCCCAGGATATTATAAGGTGCAACAACAGAACTAAGCCTTCACTAGAAAAATTCCTGAAAGAGGAAAAATTATATCTGCAGTAAAGCCCTAAAAGTCCATGGCGTCATATGGCTAAGTCCTTTCACTGTTAACTGAAACTACCATAATTCTTAATTATACATGTTAACCAGCTATACTCCAATATGAAATAAAAAGTTTAAAAGTTTGGAGGGGGAGGGGAAGTCCATGATGTCAAAACCCAAAAGTGTTTGTGAAAGCCTTTTCAATTTTCTCTATGTTAAAGTGTGTAAGGCAAGAGGGTGTTTAGAAAAGCCACTCATTGGTCAGACTTTAGTTAAGTGTATTTTTTTAATGGAACTGGTTATATAGGTGTTTTAAACAATATAGAGAAGACGATATTAGTGTATTTTTAAAACTTCATTTGAAAAAAATAAGAGTAGTGGCACCTTATCTACACAGATTAAAAAAAAAATCAAACATTATCAGCAATATTCAAGTTCTAAACAAGTAGGAATGTATAAACACAGCGGTGGTAGAGAAAAAAAACTACAAACGTGCGATTACCCATACCAAACATAATCCCAGTTCGATTCTGCAGTAGCTTCCATTATAAGAGAAAAGGCTAACTTTTAACATTCATAAAACCACAAGCAAGTCTCACTCTCCTAAACTTACCTAGCCTATTTTCTGACCTTTTCCACAATGTGTTAGAACTGCAACATTTGAAATAAGACAAAAATCTTTAAAAGGACTTTTAAAACTGGTATCTATTATTGTTATAATTTATCATTTTGAAGTGAGAGAAGAGGGTAACAGTTCACAAAGTCACAAGCAGTTTCTTTAACACTGAAAACAAGCAACAGAATCCAACCTCACAAAAGAATTGTTAGGGCAACCATAGAATGAATAGGGAAATCCAAGTAGTAATTTTAAGAGAAGTAAACAGTAAAAATGACTATTCCAAATACCAGATAATCAAAAAAGCACTTACGGCTTCATAATGCATTTTAAAGAATTTTCCGTTTATGAAAGTGTCACCATTCAAATAACATTCTGAATTCCTTAAAACAGTCTAGGATTGATGGTTTAACAAGCAACCTGCAAGAACCGCACATCAGCAAGAACCACAGAGCACTAATGTTTTTTTTAAACTTTTCCACAAGGAACAAGTCACAATGAACAATGGGTTTGTCTGTAGCAATAACTTGTTCTAACAGTACTTCACGAGCAAAGCGTCTTGGAAGAATTCATATTTTGTGCATTTTTTTTTNTGGTGACTAAAGGTCCAGACCATAGAAGGAAGTGAGAGGGTGGTAAATGGAGACGTCCCATTCAGAGAACCCAGACATCACCACCTGGCATCTGCCCCTGGTTTAGTCTTTGTTCTCTGTGGCCTCTTTTCTCGCATAAACCAGATTTTCAGGGAAAGAAGACACTGAAACCCTTCCTGTGGGCATTTAGAAAAGTTACTATATCCTCTGAATCTGCTACATGAGATCCAGATCTCTTAAAGTCTTAAAATGTTATTAGGGCCCCACTTGCAACACTAAGTTTAAGGATAAATTTTTAAACCTCTATGAATGTTAATTTACCGTGTAGTCCTTTGTAGTCTTGCTAGTTTCATATGAAATGCTAACATACTCAGAGTCTGTGTACACCATCTGCCAGCCAAGTCCAGAATACTGTGCTTCAGTCTGGTGACTCTCAGAAGATGCAAAACTAATAGTTAACGTTTTCTGTGTCATCATGAATTTTGTGGTCTCTTCTCATTCCCTTTCCCCTCTTTTTTTATTTCACGATGGCTGGTGAAATTCTGCAGCACTGTGCTTTTGCCAAGAACATAAAGTGCTTAAACCAGCAGGCTTCGTCTTTGTCGAGCCAGCCCAAATTTCTCAAAAACTGTAATGACTTCCTTCAGTGCATCTGCAACCCGCCTGTGGTTTGGTGCCCAGTTTGCTGCCCTGGGTCCATTGGCCATGGAGTTACCCAATTTTCAAGACATCCTTGCTATTCTTCTCTGGGTTCTATTTAATAAGTTACTGGGTGGCCTCTGTGCTGGTATACCCACAGTGAGGTCAATAGGAGCTAAATCAGTAGATAAATATTTCATCTTTAGGGAAAACCTAAAAGTTATTCTTAAATACACAGAAGGCAACATGTATGTTTTGCATGCTATGAATGACATTCTAGGAAAGTATTTCACTGTTACTTCTATCAAAGAGATTCTTACAAAGCACCTTTATTCAAATAACCGTGGACATGTTCCCTTTACTAATAAACTAGCTTCTATTAGAAATATCACCATACTCTTTTTCAAGGATATGTTTTAGAAGTTTCCAAATATGTAAATAATTAGTGATCATTGGGGAGATGTATAATTGTGGACTAAACTATATGAAGTGATGTAGATGGTGGAGAAGTGCTCTAAGAATAGGAATTATTGACCTACTCTTTCTTATATGCTTTTCTGTATGTTCCACTTTCCTTGGTCTAGCCAAGAAATAGCTCTCGCTGAAGTCCCATGGATGCCTCAAACCCACTATGGCCAGAGCTGAATTTCTCTTGCCCTTGCCCATTTTACATCCTGAATCCATAGTGATCTCCTATATTCCTTGTTTCTGTTAATGGCCTCACCATCTGCCCTGAAGTCTAAGACAGAAAACTGTGATTCGTTCTCAGCTCTCTTCTCTTTTATCAAGGAGATCCAACCAGTCCATTCTAAAGGAGATCAGCCCTGGGTGTTCTTTGGAAGGACTGATGCTAAAGCTGAAACTCCAATACTTTGGCCACCTCATGCAAAGAGTTGACTCATTGGAAAAGACTTTGATGCTGGGAGGGATTGGGGGCAGGAGGAAAAGGGGGTAACAGAGGATGAGATGGCTGGATGCCATCACCGACTCAATGGATGAGAGTTTGGGTGAACTCCGGGAGATGGTGATGGACAGGGAAGCCTAGCATGCTGCAATTCATTCATGGGGTCACAGAGAGTCAGACACGACTGAGCGACTGAACTGAAATGAAGTCTATACTACTTCCATTCCCTCTAACTCATCTTCTGTCTCCTCAGTCATTACAGTTCCAGGCTATGATCTCTTTCCCATGTAGACTGTTCTAGCTGATTTTTCTCTCTCATACCTCAACCCTCCAATCCAGATCATTCTGAACCTAAAATCTAATTATTTTTTCTTTGCATGAAAACCCTTCTCTATAATCCTTGTTGCTATTGCTGCTGCTGCTAAGTCGCTTCAGTTGTGTCTGACCCTGTGTGACCTCATAGACAGCAGCCCACCAGGGATCCCTGTACCTGGGATTCTCCAGGCAAGAACACTGGAGTGGGTTGCCATTTCCTTCTCCAGTGCGTGGAAGTGAAAANTTGTTGCTATTGCTGCTGCTGCTAAGTCGCTTCAGTTGTGTCTGACCCTGTGTGACCTCATAGACAGCAGCCCACCAGTGATCCCTGTACCTGGGATTCTCCAGGCAAGAACACTGGAGTGGGTTGCCATTTCCTTCTCCAGTGCGTGGAAGTGAAAAGTGAAAGTGAGGTCTCTCAGTCGTGTCTGACTCTTAGCTACTCTAGAGGATAAAAATTCAGGACTCTCAGCCTGCCATACAGGCCCTTCATGATCAGTAGCCCCTACCTAACTGATGCTCATTGAGCCTCATGTCTTCCCAGGCCTCCACATGCACTCCAGCCGGTATCACACTACTAGTCATACTTGGATATGCCATGCAGTCAGCAGTTTCCTTTTGTTGCTCGTGTAGTATTCTGCCATCAAATTATTTTAATTTTTATTGTACTAGCCCCTGAGCAACTGAGCACTGATTGTCCTAGCATGGGGTGCTGGCAGAGATATCTTCTTGGTAGCATTGTGGCTGATGCATAGGAGGTTTGTTTTTAGGTTTGTCTTAGTCACTCAGTCATGTCTGACTCTTGTTGCAATGCCATGAACTGTATGTAGCTCACCTGGCTCCTCTGTTCACGGGATTTTCTAGGCAAGAATACTAGTGTGAATTGCCATTTCCTACTCCAGGGGATCTTCCTAATCCAGGGGGATCAAACCCACATTTCTTGTGTCTCCTGCATTGGCAGCCCAGTTCTTTACCACTGAGCCAAATGGGAAGCCCAACACATAGTGAAAGTGAAAGTGAAGTCGTGTCCGACTCTTTGTGACCCCATGGACTGTAGCTTACCAGGCTCCTCTGTCCATGGGATCTTCCAGGCAATAGTACTGGAGTGGATTGCCATTTCCTTCTCCAGGGGATCTTCCCACCCCAGGGTTGAACCCGGGTCTCCCGCATTGTAGACAGACACTTTACCGTCTGAGCCACCAGGGAAGTCCTTAGACATAGTCAAATGCTTGTTGAATGAATGAATGAAAACATTCTGAAGTCGCCGATTGGGAAACACCACTCCAAACCTCTCATTTAATAAAACCTTCCCATTTTTTCACACTTAGAGCATAATTGTCAGGTTATGGACAGTAATTATGTATTATGGGCATCAGGTAAGCATAGTTATGTCCTTCCTATCATTATCCATATGGAGCATCATCCATATTTCAGTACTGCATTAATTCATTCACTCTTTCAAAAAATATGTATTGAACAGCTGTCGTGTGTAAGGCACTGTTCTGGGTGCTAAACACTGTTCTAACAGAGAACCCATTAATTCTTTGGGAACTAATAACTCTCAACTTTGATCATCAACTTGAAAGTCTTTGTGCTTTTGTTATAAATGAACAGAACCCAAAACAGAAGAAAGGAAGAATTTGACTAGAGCATGATATTTCCTCAGTTCAGTTCAGTCGCTCAGTCGTGTCCGACTCTTTTCAACCCCATGAATCGCAGCATGCCAGGCCTCCCTGTCCATCACCAACTCCCGGAGTTCACTCAGACTCAAGTCCATCGAGTCACTGATGCCATCCAGCCATCTCATCCTGTCATCCCCTTCTCCTCCTGCCCCCAATCCCTCCCAGCATCAACATCTTTTCCAATGAGTCAACTCTTCGCATGAGGTGGCCAAAGTACTGGAGTTTCATTCCTACCAGAGAAATCCCAGGCTGATCTCCTTCAAAATGGACTGGTTGGATCTCCTTGCAGCCCAAGGGACTCTCAAGAGTCTTCTCCAACACCACAGTTCAAAAGCATCAATTCTTTGGCGTTCAGCCTTCTTCACAATCCAACTCTCACATCCATACATGACTACTGGAAAAACCATAGCCTTGACTAGACGGACCTTAGTCGGGAAAATAATGTCTCTGCTTTTGAATATGCTATCTAGATTGATCATAACTTTTCTTCCAAGGAGTAAGCGTCTTTTAATTTCATGGCTGCAGTCACTAAGGTTCCCCAAATTGTAAAGTATATTGTAGAGACATATGAGGGACAGAGGAGGAAGAAACAGTTTTTGAATGCTTTTTGTGTGCTAGGAACACTACATGAATTTTTTCATTTAACTCTCATTACTATAGCTCTGGGTTTCCCTGTTGACTCAGTGGTAAAGAATCTGCCTGCCAATTCAGGATACTCAAGTTCAATCCCTGGTCCAGGAAGATCCCCAAAGGAAGGAAATGGCTCCCCACTCCACTATTCTTGCCTGGAAAACCCAATGGACAGAGGAGCCTGGCAGGCTACCCAGTCCATGGGGTCTCAAAGAGTTGGACACAACTGACAAATAAACAACAACAACAACTATAAAAAGTTTTGTGCCACATAATACAAGGAGACAAAAAGTTTAAATGTTTATGCAATTTTACTCTATTGCTGAAAAAGAATCTTAGAAGTCTCAGAATTGCACAAATACTCAAGTGGTAAAAGCAAGATTTAAAAACTCATAGTCTTATATATGCACTACTATGTATAAAATAGAATACTAATGAGAGCCTAATGTATAGCATAGGGAATTCTGCTCAGTGCTCTGTGATGACCTAAATGGGAAGGAAATCTAAAAAAGCTTGGATATATGTATCTGTATAGCTGATTCACTTTGCTGTATAGTAGAAACTCACACAACATTATAAAGCAACTATATTCCAACAACAAACCTCATTGTCTTTCCGTTACTTTATCCAGATCCTTACACGAAGACTTAACTTACTACCATATAGATTAAGTTCATTCAACAAATACTTGCTGGCCTACTCTGTGCTAGGCATTGCTAGATGCTAAGATACAATAATGTGTGAGGCAAACGTGGTCTCCATTCTCAGGATTCTTACACTATTTTAGATAACAACAGAGGAGAAAAATAAGTGGTGAGAAGAAAATACGCTGTACCTAAAGAATCTTTATGAGGTCTGTAACTTTTAAAGTAAGAAAGTTAAGGAGAAAAATAATATGGAAGAGAGGATTAACCAGAATTTTTACCCTTTATTATTTTAGTTAAGCCTGTGCCCCAATTCAAAGAATCTACCAGTTCCCTGTTCCCACTCTTCTTAGACATTAACAGTAAACTAAATTATAATCTTTTGACATTCTGTTAGCTAAGCTGACATGAACACCTTGGCAACCTTTTCACCCCTCGCCTTTTTATGTTTATGCTTCCTGATGCTGCTGAATCAGTTAAAGATTATAATCTTATATAACCTTACACAAAAGTAAGTACTTTTCTTTGAATGTGGCTGAGTTCCCTGGCTAGAACCTTCAAACAAGGACTTCACTTCCAACCTGACTTCCTTACTCAGGCTCTCAGCCTACATCCTTGTGATAATAATAATTACATGCTACTGTGTTGATTCCTTAGCCTGTGCTAAACATATTGCATTTCTTTCCTCAGTAAAACCCTGAAACAACCTCATGACGGAAAGTAGCAGAGACACCTTTGAATTCCCCCAAAGTCTATTTCCTTTTCTCCTGCGCACTCATACTATGATTCTCAGCCTCCTTTGTAATTAGTTGGGGCCATGTGACTGACCTGATACACAGTGGAGTATGGACAGAAACAATGAAAGCCATATATGGTTCGGCCCACAAACCCTCTAAAACTTCCTGCAAGTGCATCATATTCTCTTTATTTACCTACCAGCAAAATGAAGATTTCAAAGAATCTAGAGGAAGTCAAAATGGAAAAATAGAAGCCTGGGGCCCCGAGTTAGCCTTTAGAGGAATCCTGCCACAGAAAACTGCCTGAGCAGGAACACCTGTGTTGGATTTTACTTGCTTTATTAAATTACGCCTCTACAATTTTGATGCTGTTTTTTATAGTAGTCCCTTAGAGAGCAAGGAGATCAAACCAGTCAGTCTTAAGGGAGATCATCCCTGAATATTCACTGGAAGGACTGATGCTGAAGCTGAAGCTCCAGTGTTCTGGTCATCTGATGCAAACGGACGACTCATTGGAAAAATCCAATGCTGGGAAAGATTGAGGGCAAAAGGAGAAAGGGCATCAGAGGATGAGATAGCTGGATGGCATCACTGATGCAGTGTGAACATGAACTTGGGCAAAATCCGAGAGAGGTGAGGGACAGGGAAGCCTGGTGTGCTGCAGTCCATGAGGTCGCAAAGAGTCGGACACAACTGAACAACAACAACAAAATTACAGTAGTAATTAACTACCCTACCAAATACTCTTCTTTTCTCTCCATTTTACTGATAAAGAGATTGATGCTTAGGGAAAGTTAAGCACCCTTGTGGTTCAGCTGGTGAAGAATCTGCCTGCAATGTAGGAGACCTGGGTTCAATCCCTAAATTGGGAAGATCTCCTGGAGAAGAGAAAGACTACCCTACCCACTCCAGTATTCTGGCCTGGCGAATTCCATGGACTGTATAGTCCAAGGGGTTGCTAAGAGTCGGACAGGACTGAGCACCTTTCACTTTCTCACTTTTATTAGGTGGGAGAGCAAGGGTTAAATATCAGCTCTGTCTTACTTTAGAGCCTGGCGTCTCACTGCTTGAGCTTCTCATGATACTATTTTATGTATTCCTGAAGTTTTATTAAAATTTTAATACACACTGCTTCACATAGCATGCGGAAAAGACGATAATAAGGGTGACCATCAAGTTCCTCTACATATCTGAGGGTCTTTTACTATATCTTTAACTCACTCCTGCCACATTCTCCTTTCTTCCAGGTATGTTAATTATATAATCTCAATATGAATTACAGTGTATTGGGACCTTTTATACCTCTTGAAAATGACATGTGGGCTAGGTATTAAACATAATCCTTCTGTTAAAAGCAAAGACTAACCAAACCTTTACCCTGAATCATTATCAAAAACTCTAATTGTGAAGCAGAATAAAAATAAGATACTTGAGCTCTTAAGGTACCTGGGGTCCATTCTTCTCTGCAATCTGAAGAGGCTGAATAAAGTAAAAATGTATTACAGCATGCAACACTGATCATGTTGCATGCTGTAGGTGCAAAAATAAATCCGAGTTTCAATGTTAATAATAAAATTAGTATATTAAATTTTGACTGGCTAAGTATCAATAAAATTAAGGAGATTTATTCATTCATCTGAGGCAATGGTAGAAATATCAGATTTGGAGTCAGACACACTTAAGTTCAAAACTTGGGCAAGTTACTCAGCTTCCTCATATATAAAACAGGAATCATAGCAGATATCTTACAAATTTCTTGTCAGGATTAAAATAATGTACATTTGTAGCCTTTTTTAGATAAGCGATATCATATTTGTCTTTCTCCGTTTGACTTACTTCACTCAGTATGACAATCTCTGGCTCCATCCATGTTTCCATAAATGGCATTATTTCATCCTTTTTTTATGGCGGAGTAATATTCCATTGCATGTATGTACAAATGAACTTATCTACAAAACAGAAACAGAGTTATACATGTAGAAAATAAATTTGTGGTTACCAGTGGGTAAGGGATAGGGAGGGATGAATTGGAAGATTGGAATTGACGTGTACACACTACTATATATAAAACAGATAACTATTAAGGACATGCTGTATAGCACTGGGAACTCTACTCAATACTGTGTAACAGCCTATACAGGAAAAGAATCTTTAAAAAGAGTGGATATGTGTTTATGTATAAGAGATGCACTTTGCTGTATACCTGGAACTAACACAACATTGTAAATAAGCTATACACCAATAAAGATTTTAAAAATTAAGTGAAATAATGTACATAAAAAAACTAGTACAACGCTTGACACACAGTTGTTACTCAGAGAATAAACTCATTCAATAAACATTTACTCAGAATTTGCTGTGGGCAAAGCCCTCTACTAGAGTCTCAGGATACAAACATAGATTAGACAAAATGTTAGTGTAAGGTGCAACTGACCTTCGAACAACATGGATTTCAACTTCACAAGGCCACTTACACCTAGATTTTTTTCAATCAATACACCTGCAGCACTACACAGTCTTTGGTGAGGCGAATCTACAGTGCAGAGGTTTGACTGGAAAGTTACACTTGGATTTTCAGCTTGGCAGTGGGGTGGAAGGCGGAGGGTAACTTGCCTTCTTCAAGAGTCAACTAACTGTATTAAGTGGTATGATAGAAGTATGCCTAAAGTACTATAAGAACAAAGAAAGATGACACCTAGTTCTTCCTGGTGGGATCAATAAAGGTTTATTAGACTCATGTAAACAGAGTCTTGAAGGTGATTAGAAGTTGTGAGGGAATAAAGGAAAATTTATTCCAGGCAGAGGAATACCACAGATGCAAAAGAACGAGCCATTTGGGCATTACAAATTGTTATATATGGCTGAAACATTAAGTGTATGTGAGGTTTTTATTTATTCATTCAATCAGCAAGTAGTTACTAAGCACATATATATGCTGAATAGTGTTCTAGGCCCTGAAAACACATCAGTGAACAAAGTGGGAAAGTATTCTTTCTGCCTTCTTGACTGTGTGTACATTCAAGTGGAACATATAACGAACAAATAAATATAAAACAGATATAGGGAGAGAAGAATGCTATGAGGAAAAATTAAGCAAGGTAAATGAATCAAGGACAGGGGAAGAGGACCTTAAGCTGGATGACAAGGGAAAGTCTTTCTAAGATGGTGACACCTGACTTGAGTGAATTGTGGGATCAGCAGTGCAAACACTGGGCAGATCACTTTGTGTGCAGGGAGCAGTGAAAACAATGGCCCTCAGACAGGAACAAGATTAACTTGTTTGTGGAACAGTAAGGCCAGTGTGGCCACTGAAGAAAGAGTGAAGAAGAGAAAAAAGATTTAGGAAATGATCTCAGAGATATGACTAGACTATGAAGGGCTTCATAAGGTATGCTGAGGAGTCTAGGTAACATCTAGAGATATCTATCCCATGGAAGACAACCCTAGATCCGTGGAACAACATGATAACTGCATGAAGTTGGCTGTTTCCAGCCAAGACAACTGGAACAAGACCTCATCGGTCACTATATTATTCTTTGTGCATGTATCCCCTTGGCTTTGCATGTTTATCTTGTCAGCTATTTTCTGCCCCAACTTCTAGGTTAAGGTCCTAGACAGTTAATGGACATCTGTGGCCTTGACTCCTGGTATTCATAAGACTTAAACATTCCTAATATACTGGTAAGGTTGAATAAACCCTACCCATATTAAAATAAAAAAGGAACTTGATTATGTAAGGAAGATCCAAATAGATCTTCCTTCCTTATATAAGGAAGCCAAATGGATTGGCTTCCCAGGTGGCGTTAGAGGTAAAGAAACTGCCTGCCAATGTAGGAGACATAAGAGATGCAGATTCGATCCCTGGGTTGGGAAGACCCCCTGGAGGAGGGCATGGCAACCCATTCAGTATTATTGCCTGGAGAATACCATGGACAGAGGAGCCTGGGGGGTTACAGTCCATGGGGTCGCAGAGTCGGACACTACTGAAGCGACTTAGCACACATCCAAATAGATTGTCACATCAAAATCTAAGAATATGGATTTGAAACGCCTTTCAAACTCTAACAATCTTTGTCTTAATGTCTATCTGCATTGCAGTTGCCAGATATATGATCTTCAATGTCTTAAATGCTGCTACACAGCCATTGCTGCACTAGGCTTTACATTGATCATTTACAAATGATCAATCAGCAAAAAGAACAAAAAACTCTGATGCTTGTAGAGGTCGATATGACTGGTGAAAAATTCAATACATAATTGCAACTTATAAAATAGCAATGCAGATCTGCGTTGATCCCATCCCCAGAAAAATAAAAGGCTTTCTCCGAGTTTAGGGTGAAAACTCCTCAAAAAAAGGAGGACTGAGAAATGAGGCAAGAATGATCATTATGTGCAAAGTGAAATGAGGTGCAAACTGAAATGATCTGCTGTACCATTCCATGATATGTAACAAAAGCTATTTAAGCTCTTACTGTTTAACACCAGCTTGTTTAGGCTGTTTGTTGCAATATAAGACCACATATGAACTGGTTTGACTGTAACTCTGCACAGATTCATAGATTCTAGTAATTCAGTTAGCTTACAAATTCTAACCAATTTCTACCCAGGCCACTAATATCCACCACCAAGACACCCTATGATTAATACAAGCCCCCTTCCCAATTCTGTAAATATCTTTCCCTCACCCCCTTGAGATGTTATCGGGACTCTATTACTGTGGTGCTCCCCACTAACAGCAATCTTAACAAATCCAGATTTTATTGATGAACGGTTTTTCTCATGGTTTTTGTATAGAATGTGGCAGACTAAGTCATACCCGCTCCCCTGACAAAGATGTCTATGTCCTCATTCCCAGAACCTGTGGATTTGTTATCTTATATGGTAAAAAGCACTTAGCAGATATGAATAAGTTAAGGATGGGGCCCAAGGTAATCACAGCACCCTTATAGAGGGAAGCAGGAAGTCAGAAGGAGATGAAGGCTATGTGACAACACAAATAGAATTTGGAGTGATGTGATCACAAGCCAAGAAATGCCAGTTACCTCTAGAAGCTGGAAGAAAGAAGGAATGGGTTCTCTCTAGCACGTCTGTAAGGAACCACCCCTATGACAGCTTGAAGTGAATTCTGGAAGTTACAGGTTTAAAACAAGACAAGAGGGAGTTCCCTGGTGTTCAGTGGCTAGGATTCTGTGATTCCACTGCAGGGGATGTGGGTTTGGTTCCCAGTCTGGGAACTAAGATCCCACATGCTACTTGAAGCAGCCTAAAAAATAAACAGATGAACGAATAAAGAAAATAAGACAACAGATTGAATAAGGTCTAAAATAAGACAAAGTAATACATTTCTGTTATGTAAGTCACTAAGTGTGTGGTAATTTTGTTAAAGCAGCAGCAGGAAACTAATACAGAGCTTTGGCGGGAATTTGGGTTTTATTCTAAGTGAGATGAGAAGTCATCAGGTGGTTTGAACAGAGGAATAACATGATCTCAAAATATGTATATATATATTTTATGACCAATCTTGCTGTTTGGAGAATGGAATTTTGAGCAAGATAGAAGCGGGGAAAGTGGTTAGGAAGGAATTGCTACAGACAAGAGGATTAGTCGGTGACAGTGACTTGGATTAGAGTGGAAATCCAACTGTAGATAGATTTAGGTATATTTCTAATGTAGGATCAACAGAATTTGCTGGTGGATCAAATAGTGGGGAGAGAATCTGAGGACAGCAACTCAAGGGAAAAGGATGACTTCTAAATTTTGACCTGAACAACTTAGGTGAATGCAGAATAGGGGCAAATGAAGCTGAAATGAAGACAGTTGCCCTGTCATGAAACACCTTGTGTGCTCTGCTTAGGAATCTGGATATTGTCCTGAAGGCAATGAGAATGCTTCGACAATTTTTTTTTTTAACTCATAAAACATTTTAAGAGCAGTTTTAGGTTCACAGCAAAATGGAATGAAGGGGCTTTCCAGGTAGGCCAGTGGCTAAGACTCTATGTTCCCAATGCAGAGGCCTTGGTTTCCATTCTTGGTCAGGGAACTGGATTCCACGTGCCACAGCTAAGAGTTTGCAGGCNACTCATAAAACATTTTAAGAGCAGTTTTAGGTTCACAGCAAAATGGAATGAAGGGGCTTTCCAGGTAGGCCAGTGGCTAAGACTCTATGTTCCCAATGCAGAGGCCTTGGTTTCCATTCTTGGTCAGGGAACTGGATTCCACGTGCCACAGCTAAGAGTTTGCAGGCTACAGGTTAAAAAAATATCCCACGTGCCACAACTAAGACCTAGCACAGCCAAATAAATAAATAAGAGAAAATGGAGTGGAGAGACAGATAATTCACATGTACCTGTTCCCACACATGTACAACCTCTCCCACTTATTAACATCCACTATTAACATTTGTGACAATCNTGTGCTCTGCTTAGGAATCTGGATATTGTCCTGAAGGCAATGAGAATGCTTCGACAATTTTTTTTTTTAATTCATAAAACATTTTAAGAGCAGTTTTAGGTTCACAGCAAAATGGAATGAAGGGGCTTTCCAGGTAGTCCGGTGGCTAAGACTCTATGTTCCCAATGCAGAGGCCTTGGTTTCCATTCTTGGTCAGGGAACTGGATTCCATGTGCCACAGCTAAGAGTTTGCAGGCTACAGGTTAAAAAAATATCCCACGTGCCACAACTAAGACCTAGCGCAGCCAAATAAATAAATAAGAGAAAATGGAGTGGAGAGACAGAGAATTTGCGTGTACCTGTTCCCACACATGTACAACCTCTCCCACTTATTAACATCCACTATTAACATTTGTGACAATCAATGAACCTACACTGACACATTATTATTATCCAAAGTCTGAAGTTTACATTAAGGTTCACTCTTGATGGTGTGCATGCTATAGGTTTGGACAAATGATAATAACAAGTATCTACCATTGTAGTATCCTAATAAGTAGTTTCTGCCCCAAGCATTTTTGTGCTCCCCCCTTTGACGGCTTCCTCCTCCCTAAACTGTCAACAAGAGGTTATCTTTTTCTCTGTACCTTCGCCTTTTCCAGAATGTCATGTAGTTGGAATCATACAGTGGGTCACCTTTTCAGATTCGCTTCTTCCAGTTAGTAATAGGCATTTAAGGTTCCTCTATGTCTTTTTATGGCTTGATGGCTCCTTCGTCTTTAGTGCTGAGTAATATCCCATGGTCTAGATGAACTACAGTGTATTTTTCCCTTCACCTTCTGAAAGACGTCTTGGTGGATTCCAGTTTTGGTAATTATACACAAAGCTCTATAAATATCTGTATAGAGGTTTTTGTGTAGACACAAGTTTTCGGTTCATTTGGGTAAATATCAAGGAGCACAATTGCTGGGTCACATGGCATTAGGATGTTTAGTTTGTAAGAAACTGCCGAACTATCTCCCAGAGTGGCTGTACCATTTTGCATTCCCTCTAGCAATGAATGAGTGTTTCTGCTATTCCTCATCTTGAACAGCATTTAGTGTTTCAAATATATTCATGAGACACTCCCAGTATACCAAGGATANGGTCACATGGCATTAGGATGTTTAGTTTGTAAGAAACTGCCGAACTATCTCCCAGAGTGGCTGTACCATTTTGCATTCCCTCTAGCAATGAATGAGTGTTTCTGCTATTCCTCATCTTGAACAGCATTTAGTGTTTCAAATATATTCATGAGACACTCCCAGTATACCAAGGATATTAATGTGTAAGCTGGAGATAGAGGCCCAAATGATACGTGTGTACAAGTACTGTGGTTGGTATAATCACAGAGTTAATCGCTCAGTCGTGTCTGACTCTTTGTGACCCCATAGACTATAGCCTGCCTGGCTGCTCTGTCCATGGAGTTCTTCAGGCAAGAGTACTGGACTGGGTTGACATTTCCTTCTCCAGGAGATCTACCCGACCCAGAGGTTGAACCCAGGTCTCCTGCATTGCAGGCAGATCCTTTACCATCTGAGCCACCAGGGAAGCCCCCAGTATATCTGTATAATGGAATATTATTTAACCGTAAAAAGGAATTAGGTTCTGAAATACACTACGATATGATGAATCTTAAAAACACACTAAGTGAAAGAAGTTAGTTACAAAAGACCTCATCTTATATGATTCCATTTATCTGGAGTCAGAAAATCCACTGAAATAGAAAGCAGATTAGTGTCCACCAGGGCCTGAGGAAGGGCAAATGAGACATTCAAGTATGTGTTCTTCAGACTGTGGGCAGGATTGAATGGAGCTATCTTTCCTTGTTGAGGTCAGGATCCCTGTCTCCTGCACATGAAAGCACAAGAAAATCAATTCAAAATTTTCAAGAAATCAATCATTCTAGATCCTAATGATGAAGTACAAAGCAAAGTTCTAGTGTCAGCCCAGTATCTGCACTCACCAACCCACAGTTCTCTTCTCAGGAATCCCTTTGGAGCACTTCAACCTCTAAGAAAATGAGGCTTCCAAAATATGGATTTTTTTTTAACAAATTCAAACAGTTGCAAGTAAGAGAATCTGTCTAGGCAAGCCTCTCTGTTTATTTAAACGTACCCCCTTTCCTGGGCTTCCCCATCCTGAGGCTGTCTAGCTACAAGACTGGAAATTGAATGATCCAGGACCTCCAACTTTCCCAGTCATAGCAAAGGTCTGCTGTTGGCCTGGCGCTGTCACCATCGAGGCTCTACTCTCAAAAACGAAGTCAATCAGGGACTTCCCTGGTGGTCCAGTGGCTAGGACCTCACCTTCCTAATACAGGGGGCCCAGCTCCAGCCGTGATCAGGAAATTAGGTCCCACATGCCCAAACTAAGAGTTCTCACACCAAGCTAAAGATTCCAAGTGCTGCCACTAGGACCCAGCACAGTCAAATAAGTAAATATATATATATTTTTAAGTCAACCAGGTACAACTACAGAATACTTGAAGTCACCCTGAGCATAAGCTTCCAGGAGTGAGACAGAGTCCTGGGGAATTCCAGAATTAAAGAGATAGCATACAATTTTGAAGGAGCACTGAATAGAAAGCCACCCTCCGATAAAATTAAATTTTATCTGGTACTTTGTTATTGCTCATATAAATTCATCAAAGTTCATTACCTTCTATTCTGTTACACCCACACCTCCTACACCCCAATTAACTAAAGCAATTATATTACATAATCCTCTCATCCTGGGGCAATTTTTAACATGGAGACTTTTTAAAAGTATAATAAAATATTTTAAACTTCCTTTTAAATGAAGATCTATAGCTNTTCATCAAAGTTCATTACCTTCTATTCTGTTACACCCACACCTCCCACACCCCAATTAACTAAAGCAATTATATTACATAATCCTCTCATCCTGGGGCAATTTTTAACATGGAGACTTTTTAAAAGTATAATAAAATATTTTAAACTCCCTTTTAAATGAAGATCTATAGCTTGTTCTAGAAATCTTTTGTTTAAAAATATCTCTGGGAAGCAAAGATAGTTTACTCCAATTGGCAGACCATAGAAAGCTTTGAGTACCAAGTTCTAAACCTCCAAAAGTCGGATTAAAATGTGAGATACTGAAAGATTCCAGGAAACAGCAGCATTTCTGCGTGCGCCAGTAAAATGAAGACAGGAGGATGCATCTGCCAAACTTTATATTGTAATTAAATCACTTTGTACTGACATAGCTTTACTTTGGAGGACAGTGTTTCTGGGGATTTTTAATCAGATAAAGGGAAGGCTGCTGTTTTCTCTATACCAATTAACATAGTTGACATCTAGCCAGATCTGCCCTGGACGCAGCAGGGGATGTTCAGTTTGTCCTGATTCTGTGGGAAATGAAAAATGCAGTACTTGGCACAGAGAAAATATGTGAACCCAAGAAATGTTGTCAAATATAGCAAGGCAAATTAAGAAAATTGATTTACTGAAGGGCAGTCTATGCTTTCTAGAGAACAAAGGAGGGAGGAAGACTCTGGACTACTAAAATTGAAGGACCTTGAGTTTAACTATTACTACTCTATGTTAATGAATAAACATATTTAGTTAAAGACTTTCCTACGACTCTATGAAATATGCAATTTGTTCTACTTTGCGTTTAAAGAAGGAACCAGTAGTGGCTCCAACATGGTGTATAAAAATTTATTTAACATTTTTGCACAGAAAGAAAGCCTAGATGTCATCTAGTCAAATTTTTTCTTTCTTGGAGGATGAAAATTGGTCCCAGGGATGTTAAATTACTCTCCATGAAGTCACAATGGTACAAGGCCCTCACAGACTCTTTGGCTCATGGGCAGAAAACTATAATGGGGACATCAAAGCTAGAGTAATATTTCAAATAACCAGAGTACTTTCAGAATAGTTTATTCTAGTTCATTTAAACATATGGTTAAGTAGTGATTTGAAAGAAAAGTGTTTTTATAACTGCTTAAAAACTGATCTAAAGTGTCAGTTCATAGTCCTGTCTTTAAAAGTAGTATGTTAAAAATCCGAAGTGACTGATGTTGGGTAATTATTTACCCACAAAAATCACTAATTTCATATGGTTCAACATAAAATACAAAAGTAAATTAAACTGAATATGTGAGTAACCTGTATAATTCAACTCCATCACTCTAAAAAATATTTTATATAATTCAGCATTATGGCTTAAATATAGATGGTTTAAGTGGCTATGGAGGAAATATTCTGGTTCCTAAATACCCTTGTAAATATCCATTAAATAATAGCTAGCTTATTAAAAGCGAAGACATCACTTTGCCCACAAATGTCCGTATAGTCAAAGCCATGGTTTTTCTAGTAGTCATCTATAGAAGTGAGAATTTCCTGGCCCAGGGATTGAACCCAGTTCTCCCGAATTGCAGGCAGATTCTTTACCATCCAAGCCAGCAGGGAAGCCCCTGCAGATGTGAGAACTGGACCATAAAGCAGGCTGAGTGCCAAAAAATGATGCTCTCAAATTGTGGTGCTGAATAAGACTCTTTAGAGTCCCTTGGACAGCAAGGAGATCAAACCAGTCAATCTTAAAGAAAATCAACTCTGAATACTCTTTAGAAGGACTGATGCTGAAGCTGACCCTCCAATACTTTGGCCACCTGATGCGAAAAGCCAACTCACTGGAAAAGACCTGGATCTAGGGAAAGATTGAGGGCAGGAGAAAAAGGGAGTGACAAAGGGTGAGATGGTTGGATGGCATCAGCGACTCAATGGACATGAGTCTGAGCCAGCTCTGGGAGATAGTGAAGGAGGACAGGGAAGCTTGGAGTGCTGCAGTCCATGGGGTCAAAAAGAACTGGATACAACTCAGCGACTAAAGAACAGCAACAAAAATACCCTGAAGAGCTTGAGACCTGTGCTAGCCAGCATCCATGAGGGATTTCAGTGATCCTTATCTCCTGGTGTTCATGCCAACATATCGCCCCCTCTCACAGTGAACAGGAGTGGCCTGTGTAATCAATAGAACCTTGAGGAAATGATGGCGTGTGTCTTCTCAGACTTGATCATAAAAAGTATTGCAGCTTCCACTTTGCTCTCTCTTGGCTCACTCACTCGGGCAGAAGTCTGTCGCCGGGTCATGAGAACACTCAGTCTAACAGAGAGCTCCACGTGGCAAAAAACGCAGGCCTCTTGCCACCAACCTTCACTCACTTGCCAGTCTTGTGAGGGGACCATCCTGGAAGCAGATCTTCTAGTACCCGAGCCAAGTCTTCAGGTGCTCTGACCAGCATCTTGATTGCAACCCTGGGACGGATCCCAAACCAGAACGATCCAGCCAGGCTGTTCCCAAATTCCTGATGCACAGAAACTGTGTGAGATGTTGGCTTAAGCCATGAAGTTTTGGGAAAATGATTAATACGGGGCTTTTCAAATATGTCTGTGCCCTAGGTTTGTTTCCCTGGGTTGCTGTAATAAATTAACCCAAATTTGGTGGCTTAAAAACAACACACATTTATTATCTCATAGTTCTTGGGGCCAGAAGTCTAATATCAAGGTGCTGGCAGGGCTGCATTCCCTTCTGAGCGTCTCCGGGAGACTCATTCCTTTCCTCCGCCAGTTTCTGGTGGCTCCACGTGTTCCCTGGCTTGTGGCTGCGTTTACTTCTTTCTCTGTCTCCACTTTCACATGACCTTCTCCTCTTCTCCATGTGTCTTCTCTTTGTGTGGCTCTTAAAAGGACACTTGGGTTTAAAGCCTACGCGGCAAATCCCCATGGGCAGAGGGGTACGGCAGGCTACAGTCCATAGGGTCGCAACAGACTGGGACACGACTGAAGCGACTTAGCACGCACGCACAGGCAATCAAGGAGGATCTCGTGTTTGGATCCTTAATATAATTACATATGAAAGGACCTTTTTTTTTTTTTTTTTCCCCCCAGATCAGGTGACCTTCTCATGTTAGAGAATATGGACATATCTACAGGGGGCCACCATCCAACCTACTATGCCCTGTGTGAGTTTACATATAATTCAATGTATAATCTGCTTAAGCTGCCAAAGGAGTCATAAAAGCAAAATAATTTAACAATAACAAGGATCACAGTGGTAAAGAACCCAGCTGCCAAGGCAGGAGGTGCAGGAAACATGGGTTCAATCCCTGGGTCAGGAAGATCCCCTGGAGGAAGGCATGGCAACCCACTCCAGGATTCTTGCCTGGGGAATTCTATGGACAGAGGAGCCTGGCGGGCTACAGTCCATGGGGTCACAAAGAGTGAGATGCAACTGAGCATGCGTGCAATTATAGAAGGCCTGGTTAATTGAGTGCTCTGGTGAATGGGTTTAATCACTCATAGCTGCATAATATCATTTTTTAATGAACAGGAATCAGAAACCCTGTGTTCTGGTCATCACTGGTTGTACAGCCTTGGCAAAAATTCTTTACTTCTAACTTCTATGATCCTTTTTTTCTTTTCTTTTTTTGGCTGCACTGTGCTGTGTGGCATGTGGGATCTTAGGCTCCCAACCAGGGATGGTACCCAGGTCCCTACAGGGGAAACATGAGGTCCTAACCACTGGACCGCGAGGGAAGTCCCTCTGTTATCATTTTTAGAGGAGACTCCTTTCCCCCTAGCCTCTGTTCATGTGTGAACATCTCCGCTAGGTTACACCTCTGGCTTCTCTTTCCCTCTGCAGTCACTCTCTGCAGGGCAAGAGGAGGGATGTACCTGATTGGTGAGTTCAGGAAAAACAACTGGACGTGCCGGTGGGGCCAGGACAATGTGAGGCCAGGGAGGCACCTGAGGCACAAAAGCGAAGAAGGCCCACACCCTCAGGGTCAGGAGACAGATGTGGTCACGAGCTGAGAGTGAAGGCCTCCCTGAGTTTTGCACCCTAGTTACCTTACTCTACCTCTAGCCCCATGTGTAGGCTTCACCTGGTTGGAGATGCCTGCCTGCAGAGACCTTGTGTCTGTCTGATCTGTCTCTGCTAAATGGTAAGGGGCTGGGACCTGCTTAGGAAGGCATAAGTCTCCAGTGAACCCATGTCTAAGTGAGTGAGTCTACCCAATTAGGCAATGAAGTGTAGCCACATAACAAAGCTTTATCTTCCAATTTAGCTTTTTACCACTAATAAAAAGAGCTGACTCACTGGAAAAAACCTTGATGCTAGGAAAGATCGAGGGTAGAAGTAGAAGGGGGCTACAGAGGATGAGATGGTTGGATGGCATCAGTGACTCAATGGACATGAGTTTGAGCAAGCTCTGAGGTTGATGGACAGAGAAGCCTGTCATGCTGTAGTCCATGGGGTCACAAAGAGTTGGACTTGACTTGACTTCACAACAAACACCGCCACCACTAATAAAGCTGCTATTTTAATCTCTAGTTATTTGTTCTGTCAGCTGATTCTACTGTCAGGTAAAGGAAAAGAGCACTATTAATGACATTCACACACACACACGCACACACACACACACACAAGCCCCCCACACACACATACATGTTACAGTTCCCTCACTGATTAAAAAAAAAAATAGAACTGGACAACACTAGGAGCCTTTATAGCATTACTGTGGGAGAGGAAGGAGATAGAGGGATGGCATTTTGTTTGTATTAAATTACTATTTACAGCTCATGTGATTTCCCTGGACCTGTAGGGCCCTAACTCCCTTCCAGGGATCATGTTATTGGTCTCACCCCAGTGTCCCTCTGTGAAGTCCTCCCTGCTGGGTGACTCAAGATAACACCAATCTTTCCCTACTCTGATCCTCCATAGCACTTGTTTGGACCTCACAGTTCACAATTCTTCCCTATTCTCTAACTTTTCCAGATATACATTATTTACCTCTTCAATTAATTTTTTACTATAATTTATATTTTTTATTATTATTAAGAAACCCTCAGTGTTGGCCAGCCATGTTGGGGCACATTACAAGAGTATCATCACACATTTATCTATTGCCCAAATGAATAGGGACACTTCTTCAAGAAAAACCCCCTTATCATGGTTTTCTTCTTGGAGATCGTTTTGTCTCAGAAATGATTGTTTATTTCAGAACACAGTACAGAGATTTTCCACATGGGCTATTTTCCCCATGAAAACTGTATAGTGCTTAAACACCTGAATCCCTTACGTAAACTTCTTTAAGCTATTCATATTTCAGAAATGTGCGTGAACTTTTTTCTGTTAATTTGCGTTTTCAGTTTCTTAATTTGTGACTCTTCTCTACTTGTGAGGCTACTGATTTAATTATATTATTTTAGATGGGCTAAAATACCAGTAATCATTGGAAGGACTGATGTTGAAGCTGAAACTCCAATACTTTGGCCACCTGATGCGAAGGCCCAACTCATTTGAAAAGACCCTGATGCTGGGAAAAATTGAGGGCAAGAGAAGTGGACGACACAGGATGAGATGGTTGGATGGCATCACCGACTCAATGGACATGAGTTTGGATAAACTCCGGGAGTTGGTGATGGTCAGCGGGGCCTGGCATGCTGCGGTTCACGAGGTCACAAAGAGCTGGACACGACTGAGTGACTGAACTGAACTGAAAATACCAGTTAGGCCAAAGAGAGCTTGCTATGTATGGACTCTGCCCGAAAGGCACACTCCTAATGTATGTGGAGGTGGGACCAGATGGTACATGGAGAACGACATATCCTATATCTACATGCTTAAAAGTCACATATTAAGTTCTCAGACTTTTAGAGGAAAAAAAAATCCTATACTTCTACCTTGACAAATTTTCTTTTTTCTTTTCTGAATTTTACTTTTATATTTTCTATTTCTATCTCGGCCTGAACTTGAACTCACTCATAATGCTCTAAAAGATTAAAAGCCCAAATACAATTCTATTCAAACTGTCTAAATTTTGAACATACTGTCCATCAAAAAATATAAATATAAAAAAATGAAAAATTGCAATTATTTTTGGATGAAGACAGTCAAAGAGTGCAAAATTCTTGCTAAAAGATAAATATGTTCTGGGGATATAATGTACAACATGACAGTTATAGTTAAAAATGCTGTATAAAAAGTCTTGTATATTTGAAAGTTGCTAAGAAAATAGATCTTAAAAGTTTTTACTACATGGGGGAACAAATTGTAACTGTTATTTAATGGATATTAACCAAATTATTGTGGTAATCATTTTGCAGTTTATACATACATTCGGCCCTTTTATCAGCGGGTTATGTATCCATGGATTCAACGAACCATAGATCAAAATTATTGAAGAAAATGCAGCCATTATGAAGATGTGGAAATTCCTCAGAAAACTAAAAATAGAATCATCATATGATCCAGCAATCTCACTCCTGGGCATATACCCATACAAAACTATAATTCAAAAGGATATATGCATCCCTCTGTTCATAGTAGCACGAGTCACAGTAGCCAAGATACGGAAACAACATAAAAGAAGATGTGGTACATAAATACAGTGGAATACTACTCAGCCATAAAAAGAATGAAATAATGCCATTTGCAGCAATGTGAACGGACCTAGAGATTACCATGCTAACTGAAGTAAGTCATATTACAAATACCGTATGATATCACTTACATGTGGAATCTAAAATATGGCACAAATGAAACAAATATGGCACAAATTCTATTTCTACAAAATAGAAACAGATTCATGGACTTGGAGAACAGACTTGTGGTTGCCAAGGGAGGGGGAGAAGGGAAGGGAAGGACTGGGAGCTTGGGATTAGCAGATGTAAACTGTTATATACAGGATGGAGAAACAACAAGGTCCTGCTGTATAGCGCAAGGAGTATTCACTATCCTATGATAAACCGTAATGGAAAAGAATTTTTTAAAAAAAGAATATATGTGTATAACGGAGTCACTTTGCTGTGCAGCAGAAATTGGCACAACATTGTAAATCAACTATACTTTGATAAAAAAGAATACTTGAGATAAAAAAAGTTCCAGGGAGTTTCAAATAAAAAAACTAGAATTTTCCATGCCGACGACTCTCAAGAGTCACTGGAAACAGTGTCAGACTTTATTTTGGGGGGCTTCAAAATCACTGCAGATGGAGACTGCAGCCATGAAATTAAAAGGCGCTTGCTCCTTGGAAGAAAAGTTATGACCAACCTAGACAGCATATTAAAAAGCAGAGACATTACTCTGCCAAAAAGGTACGTCTAGTCAAAGCTCTGGTTTTTCCAGTAGTCATGTATAGATGTGAGAGTTGGATTATAAAGAAAGCTGAGTGCCAAAGAATTGATGCTTTTGAACTGTGATGTTGGAGAAGACTCTTGAGAGAGTCCCTTGGACTGCAAGGAGATCCAACCAGTCCATCCTAAAGGAAATCAGTCCTGAATATTCATTGGAAGGACTGATGCTGAAACTGAAACTCCAATACTTTGGCCACCTGATACAAAGAACTGACTCATTGGAAAAGACCCTGATGCTGGGAAAGATTGAAGGTGGGAGGAGAAAGGGGCGACAGAGGATGAGATGATTGGATGGCATCACCAACTCAATGGACACGAGCTTGAGTAAGCTCTGGGAGTTGGTAATGGACAGGGAAGCCTGGCGTGCTGCAGTCCATGGGGTCACAGAGTTGGACACGACAAACAGCAACAACTAATCTGCTTAAGGGCACAGATAGTAAGTGACTGTGACCTTCAAATAGATGTTTTCTGCATCTTAAACCTGACTTTTTCCACTTTGTTCTTGGTGAATCAACCATGTCTCTCAATCCCACATTCCAGGTTCTCAGAGTACAATGTTACTATTATTCATTCATTAAGGATGAAAATTATAAGTAACTTGTCATCACCAAACTGAACTCCTTGAGAGCAGAGATTGTTTTATTCAGCTCTTAGCACAATGCCTGGAACATAGTTGACATTCAATACATGTTTGTCAAACTAGAGGAAGACAAATATCATATGATATCACTCATATGTGGAATCTAAAAGATGGGACAAATAAACACATTTACAAAACAGACTCGGACCTAGAAAACAAATTTATGGTTATCAAAGGGGAAAGGCAAACAGTTCTGGAGAGGGGGCAGGGAGGGACAAAGTAGGAGTCTGGGATTAGCAGATATAAACTACTATATATAAAATAAATAAGGTCCTACTGTAAGCCCAAGGAAATGAATTCAATATCGTATAATAAGTTATAATGGAAAAATATAAAAAAAATACATATGTATAACTGAATCACTTTGCTGTACACTGGAAACCGATACATTTTAAATCAGCGATACTTCAATTATATATATATGTACATGTGCACATATATGTATACATATATATATGTTTAGCAAACCAATGATGAATCATTTGGAGCCAAAAACAGGCTAGGGAAATTAACAAACAGTATATTGTGAATTGATAGTCAAAAATAGATTCACTGAGATAACTGCAGTAGTACCTCTGATCCCTGTAACAAAATTTTATATGATTAAATAGTGGTTTTTTAAGTTCAGTCATCTCTATCCTAAGTTCTTGTTTTGACATCTTTAACCGAGGGTATACAGGCCTTGACTCGGCCATGACTCTTCTTGAGGTGAAGACTAGGAACATTCAAATTCTTTCTGGTGTCCACTAACATTCCCATGATCCTTCCTAGAAAACAAGCTACAGGATGTTTAGAGATGTCTTTCTTATTTAGATTTGAACTGCATGTGTCTATATTTTTCTCAGAAAAATTTCCTGGTACACATAGGTTCACACCAGCTTGAAATATTGTTATTTGTATGCCTGTCACTTTAAATAACGTTTAAACTTAGGTTCATATATTTAAGAATATACTGATGATTCTACAGAGTTTTATTCTGAGTTTCAGTGCTTCTGGAGTTCCACAAGGAGCAACCTGCATCTATTACTGAACAACATCTTAAAATGCATTTCTTAGCAAGTTGTAGGAGGAAAAAAACAAATAAGCTATTTATTTACACTTTAGTCCAGACTGGGAAAATAAGGGATTTCAAGCAAACTCCAGCAGCATAAGCTCAAGTGACTGACTAACCAAAATGGTGATTAAAAACAAAAAAACAAACACTTGTGTCAGACATAATCCCAAATATCCACTCCTTCATCTTTACTTGGTGATGGAAACTTGATTTAGGCTGGGTTTATAGCCACTCCAAAAAAAAGGCAAAAAACTATCTCTGGTTGTTAGGTATGTCTATAAAACTAAATTCTAATCGGTGAAATGTTAGTAGAATTGTTCTTTGGAATTTCCCAGAAGAGTCCTTAATGGGAAATCATGCAAACTTCTTTTTCATCTCTATCTCCTTCTTTTGAACTGAAAACAAACTGTGATGGCTGGAGCTCCAGCAATGATTCTGTATCATCAAGTAGATACCCTGTGCTGTGGGTGGCAGAGCAAGAGGGTAAAAAGAATCTGTGGCTTTGACAATTGTAAATCTACTTTACCAAACCCGGACTGTTTACGTCCAGACTTCATTCATATAAGAGAGATGTGAATTTATACCTCATTTAAGAAGCTGTTACTTGCAGCTTTCTGTCTTTCTCATCTGTACCTAATCTTAACAGACAGAACGATCTGTTATACTGAAGGGTCTATTGTAGAAGACCTCATATATATTTCTTCTCTTAGACAAAGAAAAAAGAAAGATTTGACCTTATCTCCATGATCATTTTCTTTTTTTTTCTCCTCACTCAAAATAATTATCCTATTTCCATCTGGCTCACAGAAGCCAAAGATACCTAAACAACTTTAAGATGCAATTTGTCAATTAACCCTAGCTTATGAATACAGTAACAATTTCTCAAATAATATGCTTATATTATCCTAAGATGACCTAATTAAATATTCTGAATTTTGTTCTATAAAATTAGTTTAAATGGTTCCCAGCTCTTTACACAGTTCATTAACTTTATGCCTTTAAAGGCCTTAAAACCTTTTCCTACAGATATGTGTGACTTTTAATCTCAAACTTCAACCTGGTTTATACATAGCATTGAAAAGAACCACAGATGTTTCTCCTAAAAGCCTAGTTTTTCTTTTCAAATGTTCCCTCATTTTTATAATCTAATCTCTAAACTCTCTCAATTTATTATTATATATTGAATCATGTTGTAAGGTTATAAATTCATTTTTTTACATTTTCTTTTTTATCCCCGAAAAGATATTTTACATTTTGAACAGTGAATAATTTTTAGGGAGGTAGGTAAGAGTAGGAGATGGGAGGAGAAAAGAAAATGACATTAAAAAAAAATAGACTTTAACATAAAACCTAAGTGCACATTAAACGTTTTGGCCAAGAAAATTATAATAAATACCAAAAAGATTTTTAAGCAGCAGGAACAGAAGTCTGACAAAACCAAAAGGCAGATTTCCTTATACTCTAATAGGATGATTTTGTCTTCTTATTAGCAAATGGATGTTGTTAAAATAGCACATGGAGAAGTATGCTCAGATGTTCCCCCAACAGTAGCAATGCGCATGATTCAGACTGTGAGCAACATCAGCTTGACTTTGGGGAAAAGCACACAGTTGCCAAATCATATCCTCAGGCACCAGAATGTGTGTGAATCCTCTACCCACGACCAACTCATGTCCCAAGATATGTTGACACACTTGTTTGTCATATGTCTGTCTTTAGTCAGCAGTGTGGAGTAATACAAAGAGCACTGGGTTCAAGGTCAGAAGACGTGAGCCCCAGGGCAGGCTCTCGGACACCCTAGATGGCCTTGTGCATGCCACTTGACCTGGCCCAGTGTCAGTTTCCTCATCCATAAATTGGGGTTACTAACACCCACTCTGGACTTTCCTGGTGGTTCAGTGGTTAAGAATCCACCTGCCAATGCAGGAGACATTGATTTGATCCCTCATCCGGGAAGATTCCACATGCTTTGGGGCAACTAAGTCCATGCACCACAACAACTGAAACCCAGGCACCTAGAGCTCACGCTCCGCAGCAAGAGAATCCATCTCAACAAGAAGCCCACGCATCCAGCCAGAGAGTAAACCCACCTTGCTACAACTAAAGAAAGCCCACGTACACAGTGAAGACCCAGTGTAGTTAAAAAAAACCCAACCAAACAAAAACACACCTGCAGTGTTTGCTCCAAAATCTGTCGTGAAGATCCAGTGATGTCTATGTATCAGTGCTTTGTGAATTATAAAAGTTAAACATTCTCTTACTGCAGGGTTTTCTGCCTGTACCTCCAGATCTATTCTGACATTTCTTTTCCTGAACATCTTTTTTTTTTTTTTTAATTAGTAGTGAGTCTGAATCTTTCAGTTACCTGTCTCAAGAGAAAATCCCTTATCCTTTTCATCCTCTTGATCATAAATGACAAAGTGGACTACACTGAGAGGTCAAACTTCTATTTAGCTACAGAAAATGTTTTGAAATAAATGTATTCAGAAGATCAGCATGTAAAAAGGACAGAAGCAGGTTTGCTCTTAGTTGAGATGGTTGAAACTGGAATGAGGAGACTTTAGAATCCTGTCTAATTAGATGTTTCCCCCACTATACCCCATTCAGGCATTTATTGAAGCCCTTCCAACAAACCTTAGGTCCTTCCCACACTACATCTACACTGTTGATATTATGATTGCAGCCCTTATGTTTGTATGATTATCCATGCAAATTTCTCTACTTTAAAGGAGGAAAGAAAAACTGTAGTATGTTATGGGCAGATGGATGCCCTGGAATCTGAACTCTTATTAGCAGACTGACAAACAGGCTGAAATGCAGCCAAGTCAGTCTAATCAGTTAAGTATCAAACTCCTCAAGATGGGAGATGTCTTTAAGAAGCTACGTGAAATATCTCAGCAGTCCCCATGGAGCAGAGAGCTCTGCCTGAGACTATAAAAGTAAATATCGAATGGGCAGTTCTCCAAGTTGTTCCACACTAAATATACAGCAGTTGTGCAGGCTCTTTGAAACTGTTTTCAGTAAGAATGACTCAGAGCTGAAGAAGCCACTCATAATAAAGCGAATAATGCAACGCCATTTCTCAATGCCCCAAACAAGAGAGTTTACTCAGGGAAGCTGGCTTCAGAATACACAGATCATATAATCGCAGAATGTCAGACCTGGAAATAATGCCGGAGAGCAACTGTTCCATTTTACAAATGAGAAATCTGAAATCCAGGAAGTCTGAGAGCTGCCCAAGATTAGAAATTCATTCAAGCTTCATTAAGTAAACACTAGCGGAGGATGAGCTATATGCCAGGTGAAAAGAATAAGAAGGCAAAGAAAACATGATCCCTGTCCAAGTGGTGAGAAAAGACAGACAAGTAAATCCATCATTGTGGTTGGATTGTTGTAAAAACAAGATTCAAACTCTGTGTCCAAGTTCTTAAGTCAGAGTCTGTCCCACCGCCTCACACTGCCTCTCAAATCAAAAAGCTTGAGAAATTAGTATTGGGGAACGATGGCCAAAATTATAAACACAAATTAATATCAACTAAGTCTCAGGCTTTGGGGTGCACAGGTAAGTACCCACATTTCTTAAGGACCTATGAGTTATAAAGAGGACTCTATCTATAAATTAAAAGAAAATTCTGATGAAGACCATTCACTAGCACTTATAAGGACTTCTTGGAATGCTGAAGAAATCACAAGTGAAAAAGCCTTACAAAGAAAACTAACAATAGCAAGGCCCTTGCACAGCTTTTGGAGAAGTTGCCATCAAGGTCAAAGTCATGAAAAATTCTGTTAACTACTGACCTACTTTTCAACCTACTTAAGCAAGAAAAGGAGATTTTAATCAGCTGTTTTCACGGGTTTATTATTTTTCTTTAGTATGTAAAATAATGAAGAAATGTACGAAATGTCAAAGACTTATGCCATCCCCCAGAAAGAAAAACAAAAACAAAGCCAGCCAACAACCTATGACCATGGCTATAAAGTCTCATTTCTTCATTGTTGATAAGATACTATTTATAACATGAAATTCTTTCTTGCCAATTCTTGACTATCATGTCTTTTCTAAACTGCATTGTGATTTTTCAACTATAGTAAAGTAAAACAAACACATATATCTAACAAGAAAACTAGGAAACAACATCAATATCCCTACATCTGTTTGGCAGAAGTCTAGCATTGGTAGACCCGAGGTGAGGTCTACCTTGCAAGGAATCCATCATCTGTCAATCTGTTGTCCATTCCTTCACCCAGCAGGCTTTCTCTTAAACATGTTTATTTTATTTATTTGGCTGCTTTGGGTCATAGTTGCAGTTCACAGGCTCTTTTGTTGTGGTCTGTAGGCTTCTCTAGTTGTGGCGCATGGGACCAGGGATTGAACCCACAGCCCCCGCATTGGAAGGCAGAATCTTAACCACTGGAAGGAAGTCCTTGGCATGCATTTATTGAATGTCTTCTTCATGAATATCATAACATCAGGAGCTATGTAGAATACTTGAGACATAGAATGAAGTAAAAGTGTTAGCTGCTCAACTGTGTCTGACTCTTTGTGACTCCAAGGACTGTAGCCCACCAGGCTCCTCTGTCCATGGACTTCTCCAGGCAAAAATACTGGCATGGGTAGCCATTCCCTTCTCCAAGTGATCTTCCCAACCCAGGGATCAAACCTGGGTCTCCTGTACTGCAGGCAGATTTTTTTTCCCTAACCATCTGAGATATCAAGGAAGCCTAAGATATACAATATTATTTCTCAAAATATAGTTTGAGGATCCACCTGCATCAGAATCACTTGGAGAACTTGTTAAAACCCTAGTTCCTAAATTTCACTGGTATCGTTTATATTGGTTATGATTCCCTATAGTTCTACAAACAATAGAAATCAACTTGCACTACCAAGGAGTTGATTGGAAGGGTATCTGGGGTCCACAGAATTAACCGAAGATTGGAACCAAGGAAGATTTAGAGGAGCCACAACACAGGTCATAATGCAGGAATGACGTTGTCTGTACACTGACACAGTGACTGTCCTCTCTAATTCTGTCATTGCGTCTCTGCTCTAGGTTGAAAGTTCTGAAAAAGAGCCTCCAAACAATGGGGCGGACACCCCAGGCCCAGATGACTCTTCCAAAGACTACTCTCCAAAGGAAGATCCCACTAAAAGAATTAGGAAAAAAATGGGAAGCGGAGTTAAATGCCAGTTAATCAAAACTGACAAGTGCCTGGGTAGCTATTAAATCAAAACCTCTGAGGATTAGGATGGAAATTTTCCACATTTTTAAAACAAGCTTCTCAGACAATGATAAAGTATTCTAAAGACTGAGAAACACTGAATTGAAGGATAGGAACTATACACTAAAATGGATGTAAATCAATTTTAGCTGACGTAGAAAACAGATATCCTATTTATGAAACTGAAGAATAATTCCCAGTTTCTGATCAGATGTCTCCCTGTAGACATTGCCCCCATCTCTATGTCTTACTTTCTTCAGCCATCTAGCTAGTCAATCAAAAATAAACATCTCTATTAAGGGGGATATTATGCTTATATTTAACTATAATAGAATATAAGTGTACACTTATTTTTATGGGAAAAAAATGTGTAGCTGTATAAAAGTAAATTTGGAATGCTGTTGTGCTGTGCTTAGTCACTCAGTTGTGTCTGACTCTTTGTGACCCCATGAACTGCAGCCCACCAGGTTCCTCCGTCCATGGGATTTTCCAGCCCAGAATACTGGAATGAGCAGCCATACCCTCCTCTAGGGGATCTTCCCAATCCAGGGATAAAACCCAGGTCTCCCGCACTGCAGGCGGATTCTTTACTGTCTGAACAACCAGAGAAGCCCAAGTTTGGAATACTACACACCGAAATGTAAACAATGAAAAAGAAAGAATGATTCCAAAGAAAATATAAAATGCCCAACAGTCATATAGCATACACACACAATAAAAGTAGCAGAAATCCTTTGCTTTATTTTCATTATTTATTATTATTATTTTGGCTGCACTGCACAGCATTTAGGCTCTTAGTTCCCTGACCAGGGATCAAACCTGCACCCCCTGCACTGGAAGCATGGAGTCTTAACCACTGGAGCCCCAGGGAAGTCCCCAGAAATTGTTTATTTTGAACTCTTACATATTTCAGTATTTTCTAATTTTTCTGAAATGAGAAAAAAAATATCCTAATCTAACACATTCGGAGTATAATTAGTCACTGTTAGGGACCATCNCCTGACCAGGGATCAAACCTGCACCCCCTGCACTGGAAGCATGGAGTCTTAACCACTGGAGCCCCAGGGAAGTCCCCAGAAATTGTTTATTTTGAACTCTTACATATTTCAGTATTTTCTAATTTTTCTGAAATGAGAAAAAAAATATCCTAATCTAACACATTCGGAGTATAATTAGTCACTGTTAGGGACCATCTTCATATGGCTGGTAGTTCAGTTCAGTTCAGTTCAGTCACTCTGTTGTGTCCAACTCTTTGCAACCCCATGAATCACGGCACACCAGGCCTCCCTGTCCATCACCAACTCCTGGAGTTCACTCAGACTCACGTCCATCGAGTCCGTGATGCCATCCAGCCATCTCATCCTCTGTCGTCCCCTTCTCCTCCTGCCCCCAATCCCTCCCAGCACCAGAGTCTTTTCCAATGAGTCAACTCTTCGCATGAGGTGGCCAAAGTACTGGTGTTTCAGCTTTAGCATCATTCCTTCCAAAGAAATCCCAGGGCCTAGCTCCTTCAGAATGGACTGGTTGTTCAAGGCTTTCTAAAAGCACTACATGTCAGATTTTTTAAAGGTAAAGAAATTTTCATCAGTGTCACTTATTGAAATATCAAATGAAGAGAAATGATCACCAACAAGATTCTATAGTGCAATTAGTTTATTTATTCCAGATGACATTTGAGTACTTTCTACATGTGTGGTTGTATCATCCTAAGCTCTATGTTATAGAAAAAAAAGTAGTGATAGGAAAGAACTAATATGAGAAAAAATATTATTTTAATAGGAGACAAGTAAAAAGTAATGTGAAAGCACCTTATCAACAAATACCAGATGGTATACTCTAGATATTGCCTAATAATAATGGTTTAACAGCCTTAAAGTATGTTCCTTTCAAACTAACTCCAGTGTATGAAAGCGAGATAAACCATCAGCTTTTTGTGTGTGGTTACATTGATATGGGATAGCCATAGTCATAAAGTAGAAAATTTATAAGCAGTTCTGAAATACAGCATCAACCATTGTGTGGTAGCTGCAGCCAGGGCAACTAAGAGCAGTATGGCTCTTTTTAACAGGACAATATCCACCAGTCACCAGCAATTGTCATGCCTCTGGCTGATCACAGGGCTCAGAGGCAAAACAGACCCGTGAACCAACAGAGCAATTAGTAGTTGTGTTCAGGCAAATAGGACAGTAGCTGGCTCCTAGGAAGAGCTCAGTAAACGCTACATGTTCAATGTTCTTTAATTCCTGCTACATAGACCTATCTAACTCTTTTCTCATCCTTTTCTCCTCATTTTCTCATTCCTCTGGGTCCCTGCCACATACAACATGAGGAGAGAATAATTACATCCATAGTGTTATCTCTTAATGAAATATAGAAATGTTTACCCAAATGCCAAACCCTTAAAACCACAAAGGTATCTAAATGCATTGCAAAACATAACCTAAAATTTATGCTTAGCTAGAGAATACCTAAAAAAAGAACGAATTTAAAAAAATTAATTTGGGTTCAGGCAAGAAGAGATTTTATACTGTTTTTATGCATAATATTCCAAGCTTTGGCTCTGCAAAGCTTAGAGAGATTTGCTAAAGACATATTAAAATGCCCTAGCTGGTTAGCTCACAAGTCAAGTCTTGTAGATGTAGGTCATTATTATTGTAATTATAACAGTTAATAATTATAATCAACATTTATGTAGTGCTGTACATTACAAAATGCTTTACACTGTTCTTGGCTCTTATTCTGCTGATACTAAATCAGTTAAAGCCAAGAGTGGTTTCATTTTTATTCACTAATGATGGTGAAGTTTGACTGTTTTGTGGAACTTACAGAGAAAAAGACAGATGGACTAAAAGTTTAAATATTTGGTGTAAATTGCAGTTAAAATATTCAACTGTGTAATTTAATGAAGCTTCACACATCACAAGATCAAATTATTAAAGTGGCTATTTTAAAATTTTATGTACTTATGTATGTATTATTTATTGAAGTATAGTTGATTTCCAATTTTACAAGATTATTTTATTTTGATTTTGCTTATAATTATAGGACATGACAGATAATGATAATCTATATGAGTATTTCCATAACTTTTCTAATGGTATGAATTATAAAGAAATGTTTATTAAAAATACAATTTCTTGGCTCCCAAGGCTTGGAGTTTCTGATTCATCCAGTCTGGGATGTAACCAAAAATTGTGTTTTTAAACAATACTGTAAGAAATTTTTATTATCAGGGAAATTTGGGAGACAGTAGCTTCTGTTAACTAGTACCCAACTGCCAGACTCCATAGGAACTTGCAATATACAAACTCTGCTTATATAATCAACCTGTTGGCACAGGGCTCGAGACTTTCCACATCTCTTTTGGTCTTCACAACATTCCATAAGACAGAATGTTACCATTCTCAGGAATCAAACTTCGAAAAGTTGAATAACTAGACCAAGAGAAAAGTTGAATAACTAGACCAGAAATACAAAGCCAGATCTACCTGGCTCCAAAGGCTATGTCTAATCGGTCTATATTTTGTTCTGCTCATCACCAGGACTTGCATCTCAGAAAAGGAAAAAAGAGAGGAGGAAAAGTCAGAAATTCCAGAATTCCAGTAAGTGCACTTCAGCTTTTCAAGAGATTATTTAAATATACACAATAAGTCAAAAAGTTAAATACACTGTAAAATTTTCCAGTTGAAATGTAAAATTGTTTAAAAAGAATCGGGTAGAAGTCCCAGGGGAAGACCAAAGGGAAAAGCATGGTCATAAAATAGATCAAAGATTATAGTTGATTTCTATATTAGTGTTGATGTAGTTGTTAATTTGTTGGGAAGTAGACAGCCCTTTCTGGTTGAGGAAGGAGAGAAAAGAATTACAGGCTATGATTCTTGAATAGAACTAGTTTATTATGTCTCTGAAGGTGACACTGTAAACTGTAAGGAGAACATTCTTTTCTGATGGCTGTGACTCTTAATCTTGACTGAAGAAATGAAGACAAAAGTAATGTAGTCTGTAGCTCCAGTTTTCATTCTGTGTTAATGATACAGAGTGGGCTTCCCCAGGGCTCAGCAGTAAAGATTTTGCCTGCGATAAAGGAGACACATCTAGAAGTGGGTTCAGTCTCTGGGTCAGGGAGTCCTCTGGAGGAAGGCATGGCAACCCACTCCAGTATTCTTGCCTGGAGAATCTCTTGGACAGAGGAGCCTGGTGGGATACGATCCATAGTGTTGAAAGAGTTGGACGTGACTGAAGTGACTGAGCATGCATGTACGCCATGATGCTGAGAAGTTTTCCAAAGTCGCTTAATAAGCAATCCTAGTTATAAGAATCAGGTTTGTCATATACAAAGGCAAGACCTGAGTTGAGCTAACTTTTTCAAAGAGCACAAGCTGAATTGAGTTTCTACGCAAAACACAAGCTCTAATGTCACTGCAGATGGTGACTGCAGCCATGAAATTAAAAGACGCTTTACTCCTTGGAAGAAAAGTTATGACCAACCTAGATAGCATATTCAAAAGCAGGGACATTACTTTGCCGACTAAGGTCCGTCTAGTCAAGGCTATGGTTTTTCCAGTGGTCATGTATGGATGTGAGAGTTGGACTGTGAAGATAGCTGAGCACCGAAGAATTGATGCTTTTGAACTGTGGTGTTGGAGAAGACTTTTGAGAGTCCCTTGGACTGCAAGGAGATCCAACCAGTCCATTCTGAAGGAGATAAGCCCTGGGATTTCTTTGGAAGGAATGATGCTGAAGCTGAAACTCCAGTACTTTGGCCACCTCATGCAAAGAGTTGACTCGTTGGAAAAGACTCTGATGTTGGGAGGGATTAGGAGGAGGAGAAGGGGACGACCGAGGATGAGATGGCTGGATGGTATCACCGACTCGATGGACGTGAGTCTGAGTGAACTCCAGGAGCTGGTGATGGACAGGGAGGCCTGGCGTGCTGCGATTCATGGGTCGAAAAGAGTCGGACACGACTGAGCGACTGAACTGAACTGAATGTTACCTTGAAAGGCTCAGCAAAAAAACCCTTCAGACTTTTGGTGCAGACATGGGAGAGAGAACCCATGACAAGAAGGGGTGGAATGTATCAGCAAGCTGTCATTGAAATAACTTCCCTCTTTTTGGTTTGTGGCGACTCTGATGCTGGGAAAGATTGAAGGCAGGAAGAGAAGAGGGCGATAGAAGACTGGTTAGATGGCGTCACTGGCTTAATGGACGTGAATTTGAGCAAACTCTGGGAGATAGGGAAGGACAGGGAAGCCTGGTGCCCTGAAGTCCTGCTGCTGCTGCTAAGTTGCTTCAGTCATGTCCGACTCTGTGTGACCCCATAGACGGCAGCCCACCAGACTCACCCGTCCCTGGGATTCTCCAGGCAAGAGCACTGGAGTGGGTTGCCATTTCCTTCTCCAATGCATGAAAGTGAAAAGTGAAAGTGAAGTTGCTCAGTCGTGTCCAACTAGTAGCGACCCCATGGACTACAGCCCACCAGGCTCCTCCATCCACAGGGTCGCAAAGAGTCAGACGCAGCTTAGCGACTGAACAACAGTTGGTCTGAACGTAGACAATGGTGATTATTTTTTAGTTTTGTTATGGATGTGACCGCTTCCTTGATTTTCAAATAATTTTATTTCCTTGGTTTCTTGGTTTCAATCTGTCATATATCTCTGCTTTATAGTTAGGGGAGATAGTGTTGGGAATAGACTAGTGTGAGGGTCAGATTTATAACTGAAGGGAGGCCATAGTTTGGTAATGAACTTAGCTTAGGGGAGCTTTCAGAAAGGTAACAGACCCATCAACCAGTAAGAGAATAGCTATAGAAAAGAGTCTGAAAATGAGAAAGCCATTATTAAAGAGTTTGATAAACTGAAAGAGCCTAGCCATAAAGCAGTATCAAAAACCTTGTTAACTCCCACTCTTCTTATATAGATGAGACAGGACAGAAATTAATCTAATAATTTTGCGTTAGAAAAGCAAATATCCTGGGTGAGATGTTTAAACACTAGGGCAGGGTATCGTGGTTTTCACTTTCAAAGCACAGTTTTCATATAAGGAAGCATCTTGGTGAATAGAATTAATTTTATTATTTTGTCTGTATTTAACTTATTTCATTTTTATTTATTTTTAGCTGAAAATTGGTTTCTAAGACCTGAATGTGCAAAGTAAGACTGTTGAAGAAAAAGCCCGGTTCTCAAAGGCAGAAAACTACTACAAAAACTGGTGTGATTTATCCAGGCATTTGTTGCTTTGCTACTTTGTGTGCCTGAAATCAGGAGTTAGACCCATTGTTCTTTGAGATCCTCCTAATTCTAAGAGCTATAAATCTATGAACCATAATCTGAAGGAGAATAAAAATAAAACCTTTTCTCATTAGCATGACTAAGAAACACTTTCCAACTAGATTGTATTGTTATCTTTATAGCATGTCATATTCTATCTACATGCCAAGTGGAAAATATAGTTGGAAAGTTTTTTGGTTTTTTTTTGCCAAATATAACTCTGTTCTGAGAAACTACTTTCTTTACCAACCACAGCTATTCAGACACATTTTAGAATGTATCAATAGTATAGGTGTCCAAGAAATACTCACCATGGTCTTATGAATCAACTCTTAGAAAAAATTACAAATACATTACAAAGGCACCTGGTTCTGGCATAGTGTCTGCTGGTTTTTCATGCAGATGTCTAACTCAGCCAAACAATTGGTTATGCTTTGTGAAAGGGAAAACAGACGTATCCTGTAATAGCCAAGCAAGACATCTCCATATGGTTGTCTCATGGGTCTATAATACTCAACACATCAAAACCAAATCCCCCAAATGTGTTCCAACTGCAATCTTTCCTATCTCAGTAAATGGCACCACCATACACCCAGGAATTCAAGTCCCAACCTAGGGATCATACTAGTTTCTGCTTTTACCTCACTCCCCAAATCCAATTCATCAACAAATTTTGGAAATTCTGAACAAATTCTTCTGAAAGAAATCCTGAATTTCACCATTATTACCCATGAGATCCTACTCTAAGCCACTATCATCACTCATCTGGACTGCCACACCAGCCTTGTGTTTTCCCTGTTAGTCCTCTATACTCCATTCTCTAGCCAGAAAAAGGAATCATCTTTTAAAAATGCAAATCGGTCCATATTTCTTCCTTGTTTAATTCAACCCTGTCCGTGGACTTTCACTGTAACTAAAACAAAGCCAATAGTCTTACCATATTCTATAAGATCCTACTTCATCTGGCTTCTGCCTACCTCTACAGTCTCACCTCCTACCTCTCACCCTTTTGTTCAATTCGTCTCAACCAAATTGTCTTTTTTTTTTTCTGTTCTACGAACCTGTGGACCAAGCGCCTCTGCACTCAGTGCCCTTGGGTTACTGTTCCCTCTGCCTGATATGCTTTTCCTGGGCCTTTTTATAGTTGTCTCCTCATAATCCAGGTCTCAGCTCAGGGATCACCTCCATGAGAGAGAAGCTTCCTTCTCTCTCCTCTTCCTGCTCGATATATTTATTTGGGGATTTAATTTTTCTAAAGTATATTCACCTATCACTTTGACTTTTTAAATTAAGGTAAAAATATATAAAATAAAAATGAATAAAGCAACATCTCTAGTCACTGTTTATTTTGTTTTCATTAGAATCATAATCATCTCAAATTAATTTTTTAAACTTCCATGTTTACTTGTTTATTGTGAGTTTCCACTACAATTTAAGCTTCATGAGAAGGGGTATTTGTTTCAGTGACTCCCGTGTCTGCCATGTATCTCAGCATCTACAAGGTCTTTTGCACATCATGTTGTTGTTGTTCAGTTGCTAAGTTGTGTCTGATTCTTTGTCCTCCACTGTCTCCCAGAGTTTGTTCAAATTCATGTCCATTGAGTCGGTGATGCAATCTAACCATCTCATCCTCTGTCACCCTCTCCTCCTTTTGCCTTCAATTTTTCCCAGCATCATGGTCTTTTCCAGTGAGTCAGCTGTTCACATCAGGTGGCCAAAGTATTGGCGTTTCAGCTTTAGCATCAATCCTCCCAATGAATATTTGGGGTTGATTTTCTTTAGGATTGACTGGTTTGATCTCCTTGCTGTCCAAGTGACTCTCAAGAGTCGTCTCCAGCACCACAGTTAGAAAGCATCAATTCTTTGGTGCTCAGCTTTCTTTATGGTCCAACTTTCACATCTGTACATGACCACTGGAAAAACCACAGCTTTGACTTTGTATATCATACACTTTCAATAAATATTTGTTAAGTGCATAGATTTCACTTGCCTAAGAGAGAGGAAGTTTTCTGTTAGCTGAGAATGATCACAAACATTCATTTGAAAAGAGTGCTTTAATTACATATTTTGTCCAAGTTAAATTCTGTCTGCATATTAAGAGACTATTGCCAATATTCATGCACATGGAATGGTTCCTTGATACAAATGATAAATTGTCAATATACAGATAGAGCTTTTAACAAAGACGGCATATAGTGTCTCTATTCATTTCAACATGTCAGTGATGAGGTTCACATCAAAGTAAAACTTGAGAAGCAAAGTTAATGCTGACTTGGATCTGACAGCTAAATCCTGAGTTCTGCCTTTTAGCCAGTGGTCAACTGGGTGGAACTGCTAACGCAGGAAGTGAAACCAGAATATGAGAATGTTCTACGCTGGTCTGCAGCACAGCGAAAAGGGAAGAATAAGAGGTAAAAACAGCTGCCTAGAAACTCCAAACTGAATACGAACTTGTGAGGAAGTGATTAGGGCAAGTGATTTAGAATTAGGGCTTTGAAAAATAAGTGCTCTCACTGGTTGAATGCCTTTAATGTGCTAGACCATGGCTTATAATCCTTAGAGAAACAACTTAGGTAGGTAGTAATTCCCCATATTACAAATGAGTAACCTGAAGCCCAGGGAGTTAAATGACTTGCCAAAGCCTCAGAGCTAAGTCAAGTGTAGAGCAATGACTTCCACTAGATTTTTCAAATCCCAAAGCTGGTGTGCTGTTCACTGCACCACACTGTCTTCCTTCCATTTATTACTGAGATATCTGGCACCCCGTTTGGGGCCTGGCACAGCGTCCTGATGGCCTCGTGCCTAGCTGGGCGGTAAACGCTTCTGCTGCCAGTGGAAGAGGGCCGCCTAAGCGAACTGTCCAAGGTGAAAGGGGTCCAAGGCCTGCTGACCAAGCAAGTTTCCAGGCTCGTGCTCACGAGCATACCTCTACCTCTGCCGGCTGGGAAAGCATCTTCCGGGTGCTAATAAGAGAGCTAGTCTGGCTATATCGCGAGGGGAAGCCGAAGCTCAGCAAAATCATTGCCAAGAGCCTGGGCAGGCAGAGGTCACGTGATCTTAAGGGCTGAAGTGTGCACTGGCCGAGAGAAAGAACTGGGTAAAACACAGAAGTGAAGAGGCGGAGAAGTGCAAGAGGAGAATCTTCCTGACAGAGATGAATTAGTTATGGGGCTAGCTCCCCAGAGTAAGAGCTGCAGCTTGGTTTTCCAACTCCTGAGCAGAAAACGGTGTAGAGGATGGGCAGAGACAAGGAGGGGTACTGCAATGACCAATAGGCGCTCCCACCTCCGAGTCGCATGAAGATGAATGAAGCACCTTGGATGGAGGAAGAAATTTTAAAAAATAATAGAGTTGGAAAGACGGAGCTGACCAGGTACTGCAGGGATCAAGAGGAGCGGAGGCTCTGCGCCCTTGCGCTGAGTGAGGAAACCGTTTCTTCCAACCAAGAGACGCAGAGCTGAACGGTTCAGAGGTTTGAATTCAGAGTTCAGGCTCGGCCACTTGCCAGCTGTGTGAACCGGAGACAATCACTCAGACTTTCTAAGCCGCGAAATGGGACTAAGTGCCCCAATTTGTTGGCCATTTCAAGATATGAAATAAGGCTAACCCCATTGCAGAGGTCCTTGTGAAAACTGAATGAGAATTTGTAAAACCTGCCTAGCACATAGTGAGTACTCAGGGAATGACAGTAATTATTATTGGTTGTGGCTCTTTGTGGAGGGGGATATACAGCTGGCTGATTATGATCAAGGTCAGGTTATGGGGACAATTCTTCCCTTTATTCTTAACAATGGTGCCTCCTTGGTTTAATTGTTGGCTGTGCTGTTAGCTCACACCCTCTCGACCGACTAGGCTCTTGGCTCACAGAGAAGACAAAGCCCAAGTGTGACAAATTCCGACTCTCTTTTACAGCGGCCAGGCCTAAGAGAAGTTCAAGCCATGTTGATATCATTAGGAGGATAAAGCCATCTCTCCATGGGAGGGTGTTGCACACAGAAGATCCTAATGACATTGTGTACTTACTCAGACTTTTACAGTTTACAAAGTACTCTTAGCTGAGATGGGTTACATCTTCATTTTATAGATGAGGAAACAAAGACTTAAAGAAGTGAAGTAATTCGATTCAAGTGACATTTGATAATTGGTTGTTGGGGTAGGATCCATACCCAGCTCCTCTGACCACAAGTCTGGGGCTCTTTTATGCAAGATGATATGTAGGGTATGAACAGGTAGCAAATTAGAAAGCTAGTTGCTTTCAATCATAAAATTGTTGGCTTTTAGAACAGGAAGGAGTTTTCAGATGCCTAATACTGTGGTTTCTAGACTGTGTCCAGGAAATCCAGTAGGAGGTGAGGCAAGCCAAGTAGGAGGTAGGATTGTATGCAGCTCAGCTTTTATCAATTAAATTTATAATGTTACAATGGAGTTTGAATAAATGTTTAAAACAGTAAAACTTTCCTTAAAAAAGAAAAGTTTGAAAATCCCTGATCTAGTTCAACTATTTCATTTCTAGAAGGAGTATACTGAGGCTCAGTCTGGTTGAGTAACTTGTCCAAATCTCGTAACAAGTTAGGAGTAGGGTTGGAACTAGGACTCTGTCTTTGCCATCTGCACATTTAATTGGCGTGCCATAAATATCCTCATTCTCCAAATAGTTTTCTTTGTTTACCCCAAACCTGTCACTTACTTGTGACAATCATATCATTAAGAAATTAGCTCTGGGGTTAGTCTCTCCGGATGACTCAACAATATAACCTTGGGTCAGTCCATTGGTCTCTGAACACTCAGCTTCTCCATAGGTTAAAATGGGATGATAATTCCTGTCTAGGCAATGCTCAGTGGGAATGTTGTGATGACTGCAAAAGAGAACATTTGGAGGTTCACAGGGTTCTTCAAGGGAAGGACATTCAGCAAGTTCAATATTGTAATATTTACAAATGCCTACCAAGTACGTCACTGCTCTTACGCCGATCTCTGAAATTTACTCTCCTTATTTATTTGTTGTTCCTTGACTGAAAAGGTAATATATTGTATTTTTGCAACCATGTCAAGCACTACTGGTTTGTGAAATAGCCTCTAAAGCTTCTTGTCACACTGGTTTTCTGAT
This sequence comes from Neotragus moschatus, assembly GCA_006410615.1. Lineage (NCBI taxonomy): Eukaryota > Metazoa > Chordata > Mammalia > Artiodactyla > Bovidae > Neotragus > Neotragus moschatus. The sequence goes on along the minus strand of SJYA01003237.1, from coordinate 99,732 downwards.
AAGACTTTGTGATTTCTTACTACTCACACATGGCAATAATCTTTTAAGGTTAAATACCCTTCATTCCAGACAAGTTATAGAAGCAGCTGTCATTGAAGGGTTCTCAAAAGCCTGGGGGAACCAAAACCAGATTAGATCAAAGGGCTTGCATGCAAGTTACAGAGTTTGGAAGCCACCCGCCTAGCCCGCAGTTTCTCCTCCTTCAGCAAGGAATACCAAGAAAATGCTATCACAGACCTTCAGGCTGATCTTGAAAACAGCCTAATTTACTTGTCACACTGGCCAAGTTTTTAATCTCTCTGAGCTTGTTTTCTCACTCGTGGAAGGCAGATATGGATTGCCTTCAATTTCTGCCTCCTATAGCTTCCCTGGTAGCTCAGTGGTGAAGAACCCTCCTGCCAATGCAGGAGACCTGAGTTCAGTCCCTGGGTTGGGAAGATTCCTCCAAGAAAGAAAAGGCAACCTACTCCATATTCTTGCCTAGGAAATCACATGGACAGCAGAGCCTGGCAGGCTATTAGTCCATGGGATTGCAAAGAGTCAGACATAACGACTAAACAACATTTTCACCTCTTAGGGCCATTAAAGATCAAAAGATAGAGCACACAGTGGCATATTTCTAAAACTAAGAAGTATTTGCTAAGTTAAAGGATTATTATTTTTAAGATTGTGTAAAATGCTACAATTATTTATAATGTGCATTCACTAAGCCCTCTCAATTTGTTAGAAATGCCCACTAAGAACGATGAACAGCTCAGGTTGAAGAGAGATGTTTCAATTTTTGCTGATCTCTAGGAAGGTGTCAACACTGAGCATGGCTGAGTTATTAAGGGAACTAGGGAGTTACCTCCTTAAATGACATTATCACAAAATGAGAAATATATATATATATATATTTTTTTTTTCTCTTTCTTTTTAATTTTTGCGCACACACTGTGGCACGTAGGATCTTGGTTCTTCAACCAGGGATTGAACGTATACCCCCCTCTAAGTGGAAGCTTGGAGTCTTAACCACTGGACTGCTAGAGGAGTCCCTATATTTTCTACCAAGAACATTTAAAACCTCCCCCCCCCCAAAATGAAACAGAACTTTAGCAAAATTCTATCGTGAATCCCCCAAATTTCTAACTACCTCTTTTGGAGAGTGGCATTTCTATACTTTAAAAAATCTGGACCTAGTTTCCATTATGTGGATGAGCCAGCCACAGAAGCCAAGCAATATTTTAAGACAGCAATGTTTACTGATGGACGTCTGGCTAGAAGCAGTGTTGGCAGAATTCTGGCCAAGGCATTCACTCTCACTAATGATGTGGAACAGGGCTGTATGATCATGTCCACTTGCGGTAATATTAAGTCTAATACATTAGACAGCCCAAGACTGTCATGTTTTGCAATAGAACCACAAACAACACCCCTAAAAGTCCTGGGATTTTTCTGGAAGAGGCATTATATCAGAACTGGTTCAGACCTTCCGAAAGTCATTGCCTCAGCCAGTAATTTCACTTAGGACCTTCTTTACAAAAGTGACTTCACAGAGTACAGTGGACATCAGATTGTTTTGCAGAATGTTTAGAGACATAGACAGTATATCCTATAAATGGACTATCCCAGGCCAGGAAATATCTATCAGACATTTCCTTAAAAACCACATCAAAGTGCTTTTCTTGCACACATACTAATAGATCCCTAAAATGGCAGGACAGTCAATCCATTCCCCCAACTCTGTCCAGAAAAGCTATTGCCACTTATGCGTTACCATTTTCTTTCCTAGCTGGACCTGGTACTAGACTCATCAGTTATTCATCAATAAGGAAGAAGGACAATGACATTCATTTTGACTGTCTGGACACTGTTACTGTATCATTTTGGGGGGAAGAGTTATTTCTATCTATTAAAATAGGTTGATTTCAAACTTAAATATGTGGGAAATCATTTGGTATTTAATAGAATTCAAGTCATGCACATAGCCCTAAAAATTATAATTAACAAGAAGCAAGGAAAATGAATAACCACAAGTCCTTATAATGGAAATCCTTACAATAAAGGAGTAGCTGTTGCTATCATATTAGTATTGCTCAGTATTCAAGATGTCAAGATACTGTCATTGAATTTCTTTCCTGTCTACCTAGTGCTTAGACTTCCAAGGAATCTTCACTCTATTTTGTGAAATTAGATGCTGATTCAAAGATTTTAGGAGTAAACCATGAATTGAGGACTCTAAAGAAGCCTTAAGTTTTACTATTAAATAACTATTACTATTAAATAACATCCTTATCCCATTTTAATAATTTAACCATGACATTTGTCAAAAATTTCAAGATCTATTTTAGAAATATCCAGTATTATCTGAAACCAAATCTGGCTATTTCAAATGTATTAGAACTTGGCTCTGGGATTTTAAAATGTCCTGGGTCCCTCCTCTCTTCTTTCCTGCCTCCTTCTTTCCTCTCTCTTCCTCGCATTTATTCTTCTTTTTTCAATTCTTATAGCCTTATGATGCTCCTTACTTCTATCTAGGGCAACATTTCAGCAGAAGAAAGTACTTTGGGAAGCAAAGTGCTAACATGTCAGGTAGCCGCATTGAGATAAAGAGATGTGTTTGCCAGTCATGATGCTGTAAGTCGTTTGGACTCATACAGCCTCAATCAAGATGTTTGTGCCTCAGTTGTTGATACAGGTGTAAAGATTATCCCTTTAATTTTTAACATAGTCGAAGTTAATATGTACCATTTCCTTTTCAATCCTGTTAATGTTAATTCAAACCTTTTAATTTTTAACATTTTAAGAGTTAATATAAACTCCATTAGTGCTTCTCAGCTGATCACAGGATTATTCATCAAGCGCTAGCTATATTGATAGTTTTTTCTGTAGATAGCCAGTTAATTCTTTGGTGATGATATTGTCAACAGTTATAATGACATCTACTTATACTTAGATTCTTTAATATATATATACACAAAGTACTGTCCTTCTCAGTCCCTCATTTGAGACCATCCTCAGAACCCTGCTCATTGCTCCAGGCTTCTTTCCCAGTTGCCTCTGTGACCTCCTGACCTTTTCTCCAGGCCACTGCTCCTTACCCCTGGGGCTACATTCTTTAGATGTGCTTCAGCTCCTTCCTTCATTCTTCCAAGTACAGGTAACACTATTATGTGTGGTAGATGACACCCCACTCCAGTGCTTTTGCCTGGAGACTCCCATGGATGGAGGAGCCTGGTGGGCTGCAGTCCATGGGGTCGCTAAGAGTCGGAGTCGACTGAGTGACTTCCCTTTCACGCATTGGAGAAGGAAATGGCAACCCACTCCAGTGTTCTTGCCTTGAGAATCCCAGGGACGGCGGAGCCCAGTGGGTTGCTGTTCGTGGGGTCGCACAGAGTCAGACACGACTAAAGCGACTTAGCAGCAGTAGCAGCAGCAGACTTGACTAGTGTATTCCTTTCCTGGACTGTGGTACAAAGTACCACAAACCGAAAGGCTTAGACAATAAAAACTTACTGTCTTAAAGTTCTAAAAGCCAGAAATCTGAAATCAAGGTGTTGACAGAGTTATTCCTTCTGAGAGCTATGAGGAAAGAATCTGTTCAGAGGACTCCAACTCTTTGCGACCCCATGGACTGCAGCACTCCAGGCTTCCTTGTCCCTCACCAACTCCTGAAACTCGCTCAAACTCACGCCGATCAAATCGGTGATGCCATCCAACCATCTCATCCTCTGTTGTCCCCTTCTCTTCCTGCTTTCAATCTTTCCCAACATCAGGGTCTTTTCCAGTGAGTCAGTTCTTCCCATCAGGTGGCCAAAGTATTAGAGTTTCAGCTTCAGATCAGTCCTTCCAATGAATACTCAGGACTGGTTTCAAGACAGTTTAACTTGATTACCTCTATAAAGATCCTATCTCCAAATAAGGTGACATTCTGAAGTACCAGGTATTACAACTGTAGCACATATTTTTTCTTTATAGTGTTTATGTGTCTACTAAGTCTCTTCAGTCATGTCCAACTCTTTGAGACCTATGGTCTATAGCCCACCGGATTCCTGTGTCCATGGGATTCTCCAAGCAAGAATACTGGAGTGGGTTGCCATGCCCTCCTCCAGGGGATCTTCCTAACCCAGGAATCAAACACGTGTCTCTTACGTCTCCTGCACTGGCAGGCCAGTTCTATACCACTAGTGCCACCTGGGAAGCCTTTATAGTTTTTAAGAAAGAAAGAAAGTGAAGTCGCTCAGTCGGGTCCAACTCTTTACGACCCCATGGACTGTAGCCTACCGGGCTTCTCCATCCATGGGACTTTCCAGGCAAGGGTACTGGAGTGGGTTGCCATTTCCTTCTCCTTATAGTTTTTAGGAGGGTACAATTCAATCCATAACACAAAGTCCTAAAGATAACACACGAGAAAGACAGCATAGAAAAGAAAATCTTACACTGAATTTCAAGTGTCATTGTCAAGGAATCCATTGACTCTGTTACAAGCTCTGATTCTCTCCTTCCTTCTGTCCAATCCACTACCATGTTTCTGGGGCCGGCTCATCATCCTGGGTGGTAATACTATTATGCACATCTCTTATAGCCTGTGATGGGTAATTTTATGTGTCAAATTGACTGGACCACAGGGTACCCAGATAATTGATCAAACATTATTCTGAGTGTTTCTATAATGTTTGGGGATGAGGTTAATATTTCAATCAGTAGGTTGAGTAAAGCAGGTTTCTTTCCATAATGTGAGTGGGTCCCGCCCAATCAGTTGAAAACCTGAAAAGAACACAAGGCTAGCCGTCCCCTGTCTTCTCCTGCCTGATGGCCTTAAAACGGGAATGTCAGCTTGTTATATAACAGCTTCCTGCTTTAAGATGCAAACTAGGACACTGGCTCTGTAGAGTATGTACACACACACACACACTCTCACTCACACACACACACACACACACACACACACACAAACTAGTGATTCTGTTTCTCTGGGGAAGTCTAATTAATACATTCCCTAATACCTGCCTATAAAGAAAAATCACAAATAACATAATTATCCCTTCACATTTGCAACCTATTTGCCACACAACTAGCCCTTTATCTTATTAAACACAATACTCAACTCTTCTAATTGTCAGCCTTTGTTGTTGTTGTTCAGTTGCTAAGTCATGTCTGATTCTTTGCAATCCCATAGACGGCAGCACGCCAGGCTTCCCTATCCTTCACTATCTCCTGGAGTTTTCTCAAATTCATATCTATTGATTCACTGATGCTAGGGTTATTTCTCTGGGTTTTTAACCTGGGTTTGATCCTTGGGTTGGAAAGATCCCCTGGAGAAGGAAATGGCAGCCCACCCCAGTACTCTTGCTTGGAAAATCCCGTGGATGGAGGAACCTTGTAGGCTACAGTCCATGGGGGTCACAAAAAATCGGACACGACTGAGAGACGACATGTTTGTATGGTTAAAGATACTCTCCCATTTGTCTCTTCAAGAATAAAGCAAGAGTCCACCCCAGAAACAAAATCCAGCAGCCAACATTAGCGCAGCCATAGACTGAGAAATACTGAGGTTACAGACCTAGAGCACTCAGTCGTGTGCACAAAACTTCTTACATATTCTTTGCATATGTTTCAAACCTTGAGGACTTTCTCAAATTTTCCTCATCTAATTTCACCTAAGTTTTTTCATTCAACTAGACGATTCCTTTATCAAACTGTCTTTTATAGCTTCATACTGCATGTGTGTGACTTTGTACAGAATTAGCCTTGTCTAATTAGTGCAAAACCCTCCACAGTTTAAACACATAAGAGCTGAACCAAATCAGACCCCTGAAAGAGCACCTCCAGGTTGGAAGGGGATGAAAAACTCCCCCTGACTCTGTGGCTTGACTTCCATCTTTACTTTAGATTTCTGTTTTCCTGACTTAGTGTCATCATATCACCTATTCACGACTCACCCACGCCTGTGTGGTTCCCCCTTTAAAATTTTCAATGTGGACAAAGTTGTTTCCTTTGGCACAACTGAAACCGGCTGGTATTTTCAAGAACAGCTTTACTAAACATGAGAGAAAGCAGAAAAGAAATAATCACAGGAAACATACACAGGATGAAAACAGCCAAGTTTCCAACTGCAGGTTTCTGTTTCTAAAAATTCCACTAGAAGTAGGAAAGCTTTAGGGGGCCTCCATCCCATTTTGCCCTAGTCAACCACATCCCTTCATTTGGCTGTATCCTGTCTGGACTCCTCTCTCACCTCTAACACTTCACCAACCTCTGAACTTTGCAATCTCGAGATTCTATTTTGAATTTTTGAAGCCATATCTCAAAGAAAGAATGCCCTATAACTTACTTTTTAAACTAACATTCTCCCAATAAAAATATCCTGGACTCTCAAAGACCTACCAAAATGCTGGCTTACAAGAGATTTTCAAGTTTGGATTTGAAGATCCACTGAGTTTCAAACATTACCTCTTTGCAATATTGATATTAAACCNGAGATTCTATTTTGAATTTTTGAAGCCATATCTCAAAGAAAGAATGCCCTATAACTTACTTTTTAAACTAACATTCTCCCAATAAAAATATCCTGGACTCTCAAAGACCTACCAAAATGCTGGCTTACAAGAGATTTTCAAGTTTGGATTTGAAGATCCACTGAGTTTCAAACATTACCTCTTTCCAATATTGATATTAAACCAGCAGAAAGCAAAGTGTATGCTAGGAAATGAGCCATGGGATAATGAGTATTCTCTACAATGGTCAGTAGGGGTCTGTGGTCAAATACTGGGTTGGCCAAAAAGTTCATTTGAGTCTTTCTGTACGATGTAACCCAAACGAACTTTTTGGTCAACCCAATACTTTTGAGGCATGTCAGGCCAAACTAAGCTCAGTTTTCTCCACTGCATAATTTCTCAAATCATCATGCAGTCAACGAATATTTATTGAGCACCTATTATGTGCCAGGCACTAGGTGCTGAAAAAACTCTGGTGAAGAGTGAGACACCTGCCTGCCTTCATAGAATTCACTTTCTAGCTAATGTTTATCAACAAAAGTAAACAAGCAAACAAGATTTCAAATACTGCTGAGGACTGTGAAGATCTCAACAGGTGATATTACAGGGAAGGACTGGAAGTGGGGAACCCAGCAGGCAGAGGGAACAGTGGCTCCACAGACCTCACAGGTCAAAGTTTGGCATGCGAAAAGAGCAGACAGGAGCCTCCATGGCTGGAGCTGAGAACCTGCATGCGATGAGGTGTGATCTTAGAAACCGCAGGAAGAAGTAAGGTTTGAATGTTGTGCAATGGAAAGCAATTTGAACTGTGTTAAGCCTTGGCTCAATCTAATTGACAGTTTGGAGGAAAACCAAAAAGCCAAAACAGAAAAATCTCTCCTTTGCTGTTGGGTAGAGAATAGAATCTAGAGGCCAAGATACAAGTGGAAACCAGTTAGGAGACTCCTGCAGTCATTCATCTGAGATGATGATGCTCTTGTCAGCACAGAGAGAGAGAAGGAATGGCTTTAGCACATTTTTGAGTAGAGACAACAGGGCTTCCTGATGGCTAGTGGGTGTGATAGGGACCAGAGTAAGACAGTCATCACTTCCAGCTCCGGGGTGTGAGCAATGAAATACATGCTGGTATTATTGAGGCGTGTCAGCTCAAACCATCTGAGCTGGTATTGACTGAGCCAGAAAAGACTAGAGAAGCAAAGGCTTAAAGGCATGAGGGAAATAAAGAGATTGTTTTACCCAAGCTGTTCAAGATACCTATTACACATGTAAGAGATACTATCAGTAGACAGGTCTTGCGCATAGATGAGTCTAGAGCTTAGGAGGAAGGTTTTGAGATATAAATTGGGAACTTATTAGCATATGGATGGCATTTAAAGTCCTGGAACTGGGTGAGATTACCTAGGGAGGGTGTAGAGAGGAGTTCAGGCCCACAGCCAAGCCCCGAGGCACTTCCAATTCAGAAATCTGGTATAGAGCAGGAGCCATCAGAGCAAACTTGTAACCTGTTCACATGCATCCGTGACTCTACAGCAGGCAGTGTTTCCCAGACTTATTTGACCTGGGAACCTGTCGTCACATAGCATCCTACAGGCCTAGGGTTCCAAGGAAAACCTTTTGGGAAATACTATTTAAATCCTCATAGCTGCACTCCACTGTGGCACAATACATTAACTTCTAAGCTGACATAGGCCAGAGCTCATAGGCTCATAGCTTCANACCTGTTCACATGCATCCGTGACTCTACAGCAGGCAGTGTTTCCCAGACTTATTTGACCTGGGAACCTGTCATCACATAGCATCCTACAGGCCTAGGGTTCCAAGGAAAACTTTTTGGAAAATACTATTTAAATCCTCATAGCTGCATTCCACTGTGGCACAATACATTAACTTCTAAGCTGACATAGGCCAGAGCTCATAGGCTCATAGCTTCGGGCAGAGAGGTGTTTCAATAAAAGCCCATCAGTTACTGGACAAAACAGTTCCCTGAAGATCTAGGCCAAAAAATACACCTACAGGAATCATAGATGTGCCAAATGCAGTAAAAAGGGAAGGAGGGCTGTTCCACCATGGCCTCGTGGAGCCAGACCTCACATGCCAGAACTTTTAGCCTTTTTACATGAGTAGTAGTTATTTTGTTGGAGGAGTGAGATTGAAAGTCTGAGGAGAGGCCCAGGGAGTAAATGTTCTTTGTGTGTGTGAACTATATAACTTTTTCCAGGATACTAGCATTTCAGTGTTTCTCTATCTATACACATTATACCTGAGAATCATCTGACACTCTGGAAAGAGTTTATTTATTTATTCGGCCACCCCATGTGGCTTGCAGGATCTTAGTTCCTGAGCCAGGGATTGAACCCAGGCCCTTGGCAGTGAAAGCACGGAGTCCTAACCACTGGACCACCAGGGAATTCAAAAGGAAAGAGATCATTTAGATACAGATATATTTCTCTATTTTCTGGTTAGTTTCTTTCTTTTTTTTTTTTTTTTTTTTTTTTAACACAAATGATAACATTTTATCATGGAAAAAGCAGCCCAAATATAGGATTTCATAAACACTGGTAGGTGAACAAGTGCAGATATAAAAGTAAATACACAGTAAAGGGGCTTTCCTGATGGCTCAATGGTAAAGAATCTGCCTGCAATACAGAAACTACAGGAGACGAGGGTTCAATCCCTGGGTCGGGAAGATCCCCTGGAGGAGAGAGCATGGCAACCCACTCCAGTATTCTTGCCTAGAGAATCTCATGGACAGAGGAGCCTGACAGATGGCAAAGAGTCAGACACGACTGAAGTGACTTAGCATGCATGCATAAAGTCAAGGCAAAACCTATAGCACTTTGCCTTTGAGAGGAAATGTAATGTTCTCCTGCAAAGGTGATCCCACCCAGAGCACAAATGCAGCTCCATCTCCCATAAAGATACCAGGTTTGCTTTCTGAACTTTTCCCAGTCTAACAGTCTCAAAATGACGGCAAGAAGTGGCACTAAATAAATCACTAAGACTGATTCTTAACTTTCTCTTGACTGTTACTCAATAAAGGCATTTGTTTCTGTTTTAAAGAATAGAAACTCACTCAGGTATGCTTTTGGGATCTGCGGCAGCCCTAAGAACAGGTTTCTCTTGTAAGAATGTGTTTTTTAGTATAAGAGACTTTCCAAACTGCCCCAGGGTTATCTCTGACTCATGGAAACATGGCCTGTTTATCTCTGATTACATTTCTCAGCCCCACACAACCTGCAGGTGGCAAAACGAGGGGGCAACCAAACTTACCCTCTCGGCTGTAACTGGGAAAGGACTATGCATAGGCACCCCATCCCGAGCTCACGCACATCTCTGTAACCTATGAAACTTCCTCTGGACTTTTCCAGAAGAGCTGTTGTTCCGAGAAACTGCCCGCCACAGGGGCACCACCTGATCAACAGTTGTAACCTGTTATCAATGAACCAATCCTTGAAAAGGTCAACACCTGTAACCAATCAAACTGTTTCCGCTTGCTTGTGCTTAAAAGCTACCATGTAACAACACTCAGGGTTCTCGCTCCTTGCTTAAGGAGATGGAACCCCGGCGCGCCAGTACAATAAAATCCTCTTGCTGTTTGCATCGAAACCTGGTCTCGGTGGTCTTTGGGGCGACGGATTCACGGCGATGAACCATTGGGTTCAACACTCTCTATAACACATTTTCCCTCCTCTTTCTCCCTGTGTGTCTCTGGCTCTGTATGTGTGTGTCTGTCTTTTTCTCTCTATTACCACACACACCACACACACACACATTACATACACAGAGGCTCAGAGGGTGTATGTTCATTCTCTCATAGGACTCTGAAAGGTCTCATTTTTTAGTTATGTGCTAAAAGATCGTATTAAAATTCTCCATATTTGCATACCACCATCTAAGTGAATCACATATGTCATGAACTGACTGTGTTCTCCTAAAACTCATATATTGAAATCCTAACCCACAGTGTGATGGTATTAGGAGGTGGGGCCCTTGGCAGGTAATTAGGCCATGAGGGTGGAGCCCTCATAAATGGAATTAGCGGTGTTATAAGAAGAAACAAGAAAGACGATCTTTCTCACTCACGTGAAGATGCAGTGAGAAGAATAACATCTGCAAACTATGAAGAGTGTCCTCACCAGACATCAGCTCTGAAGGCGCTTCATCTTGGACTTCGAGTCATCAGAACTGTGAGAAATAAATGTTTGTTGTAAGTCTATAACCTTATAACATATCACACTGACCGAGACAGCATACCTGGTCTCAAGGTTTGCTTTATGGGCAGTCCAAGGTCCAGAGAGGAGAGACATGGCCAGTGGAAGCAGCCCTCCATGGGTTAGATAAGCCTGAATTCTGCTCTTTTGGGGCTATAGGCAGGTGGCTTCACTGGGGCCTCAAATTCTTCTTCTGCACAGTGAGGAGACTTGGTGGAGATAAGATCTTCAAGGTGCATTTTTCAGCATTGGTAGTCTGATTTTATGATTTTGAGATGGAGTGACTTGGCTGAGGTCAAACAGTTTGGTGGCCAACGGCAGAGCGGGAGCCACATCTTCTGTCACCTGTTCTGTTTCATTGCATCAAACGGCATTTCCACTTAAAAACATTTAAGCATCAGCTCATCATTCTCATCTATTTGGGTGGCTTTGAAGACACTGTAAGAAGGCAGCACTGTACAATTTTTTTTAAGTGTATATTTTGAAGTCAATGAAACCTAGGTTTGGATCTAGGGCCACGTTCGGCCCCATCACCTTGGAGCAGCTACTTAACTGCTTCTCAGCCTCAGTTTTTGTCCCCTGTAGGACAGGTGTATTCTATACCTGCCTCACCGGGTTGCTGGTAAGACTGAAACTGTCTGTAAAACACCATGGCCATAGTACATATAAACATTCTGCCTTTGTCCACTCAGGCTGTCATAACAGAATACCATAGACTAGGTGCCTTAAACAACAGAAATTTATTTCTTAGTCTTGGAGGTGGAGAAGTCTAAGGTCGAGGCACCAGCCAATCATCCAATGTCTGATGAAGTGCCATTTCCAAGTCACTTCTTCAGTCCCTGAAGTCCCTGCCCCTTCAGGGCAGAAGGACCAGATAGCTCTTGGTCTCTTCTTACAAGTCCCACTATAAGGGCTCCATCCTCATGATCTAATCACCTCCTGAGGTCCTTACCTCCTAGTATCAACACACTATACGGGGAGGGGGTAAGTTTTCAATATATGAATTTGGAGAAGACACACTATCTTAATTATTTGGAGGAGATAAAGCACAGAGTTCGTGAACCAGGATGAAAAGGAAGCATGTGGTGGCTTTATTTTACATGTTATTATTGTTGTTCAGCCTCTAAGTCGTGTCTAACTCTTTGTGACCCCATGGACCACAGCATGCAAGGCTCCTCTGTCCACCACTATCTCCTGGAGTTTGCTCAAATTCATGTCCACTGAGTCACTGATGTTATCTAACCATTTCATCCTCTGCCACCTCCTTCTCCTTCTGCCCTCAATCTTTCCCAGCATCAGGGTCTTTTCCAATGAGTCAGCTCTTGGCATCGGGTGGCCAAAGTATTGGAGCTTTAGCTTCAGCATCAGTCCTTCCAATGAATATTCAGGACTGATTTCCCTTAGGATGGACTGGTTGGATCTCCTTGTAGTCCAAGGGACTCTCAAGAGTCTTCTCAAGCACCATAATTCAAAAGCATCGGTTCTTTGCCACTCAGCCTTCTTTATGTTCCAGTGCTAGCATCCAAACATGAGTACCAGAAAAACCATAACTTTGACTATATGGACATTATGCCTTTTAGGTGTAAGTAATATTTATTTTTAAAAAATCCTTGTAGTTCTATCCCTCTGGCTGAGAATCTTTTCAAAATATTAGTTTATGTTCCTTCTTTGGAAAGCACAGACAAAATATAATTGAATCTTTCTTGATGATTGAAGATCTTGCCATGCCTCAGGCTATTTACTCAGAACTTGAATTTAAATTATTCAACTGCCTAGATAAATACACAGAAGGTGCAAAGCCTAGTTAGAATGTGTTGGATTCAGGAAATCTTCTAGAAGTTTATTGTATGTTTTGAATCGAAATCTTTGTTAACAGCTTCTTTGCAGTTCAAACTTCTAAACATGTACAAACATTCCATTTATAGATGAGGATCTTGGATATGGTGTTCTGGTTAAACGAACAACCAACAAATTTTTGTCTTTCCCATTACTGCTTATTACAGCATATTGAATGTAGTTCCCTGTGCTGTGTAGTAGGACCTTGTTGTTTATCCACTCTATATGTACTAGTTTGCATCTGCTAACCCCAAACTCCCAACCCATCATCCCTCTCCTGCCTCCACTCTCTTCCCTGACACCCTCTAATTCTATGAGTCTGTTCCTGTTTCATAGATACGTTCATAGATTCCACGTATAACTGATATCACAGTACTTGTCTTTCTCTTTCTGATTTATTTCACTTAGTATGATAATCTCTAGGTCCATCCACGTTGCTGCAAATGTCGTTATTTCCTTCTGTTTTGTGGCTGAGTACTATTTCATTGTATTTGTGTGTATACACATATATGTATACAAACACATATGCAATGTGTGTGTGTGTATATATATATATATGTGCACCACATCTTTTTTTTGAATGCCTACTTTGTTGAAGGACCTAAACCAGGCATAATTTTGAATACGAGGAAATATAAAGATTAATTTGAGGCCTTAAGGAACATGTGTTCTCACTGGGGAGGCAAAACACAAACTCGTGAAGAAGTAACTATAGCAAGATCCAAATAAATGAAAGAAATCTTTATAAAGAAGTCAGTACTTGAAATGGGACTTGAACTGTGGTTGGATTTGGACCAGCAATGGTCTGTATAGTGTTTCTGGAAGGGGGACCACTTCCAAGGCCCAAGTGTGGGCTCCTGCCTAACACTCAGAAATGCATTGTCCAAGGGGACACACGTGCTGACGAGGCAAGAGCCTTTATCAGGAAGGGTCACCCAGGCAGAGAGCAGCAGCGTAAGGGAGCCCAGAAGAACGGCTCCGATGTGTGGCTAACAGACTCAGGTTTTATGGTAATGAGCTTAGTTTCCGGGTCATCTCTGGCCAACCGTTCTGACTCAGGGTCCTTCCTGGAGGCCCAGGCATAACTCAGCCAAGATGGATTCGAGTGAGATGGATTCTGGGGGACTGGTGGGACATATGGACTGGCATCTCCTCCCTCCTTTTGACCATTCCTGATTTCCTCTGGTTGGTAGTAGCTTGTTAGTTCCGTGTTTCTTACAAGACCTCCTGTTGTAAGATAACTCATGCAAGTGGTTAAGATTGTGTCTGGGCAGGCTGGGAGGAGGTTTCAGTGGGGTTCCCCTAGTGTTTGCTAGGGATAGGTCTTTAAAGTAGTGGGGATAATCTGAATATATGCACAAGGGGGATGGGAAGGCTTGGATATGTCCGAAGGACATTTATGTTTATTTCAGAGAAAATTAAGGCTAATGCAAGATATTTAGCTGGGACTTTCCTGGTTTCTGATACCATGTACTAAGGATACAGATCTCTTGAAAAGTGTTTCTTAGGCCCCAGTAGTTGTGGAAAACTATGATCTCCTATATACTCTTTTGTAAATTAGTTTATTTCTGTGGGCTGATACTATGTAGATCCAAAAGAATTCACAGGGTTTTGAATTTGCCTCTTGTTAGATGTCTAGACCCATCTCTTATACACTAGACAGCCCTACCAAGACCCATTCTCCTTCGTTGTAGAAAAGAACCTTTCCAGACACCGGATAGGTCCTGGATTTGGACCCCCGTTGCCCTTCCCTAAACCCCTCAAGCCAGGAGCATGGAAGAGGGAGAGAAACAGGTGTCTCCAACCTCCCCACTTGTCTTGCTACTGCTGCTGCTGCTAACTCGCCTCACTTGTGTCCGACTCTGTGCGACCCCATAGATGGCAGCCTACCAGGCTCCCCCGTCCCTGGGATTCTTCAGCCTGCTGCTTATTGGTCAGCTCAGCCCTGTGCCCACCCCCATCCCACACTGACTCCATGAAAAACAAGGTCAGTTTCTTCAGAAATAAAGAGCATTTCACCCATTTGATCAATGAGCTTACACACTCCTTCCTTATGAAAATGGAAATTGAGAGAAAGGTGGGAAAAGTCTGTGTAGGACCTTGGCATTGTGGAACACGAGCTAGTCTGCTTTGTGGATGCCATCACTTCCAGAGCAGGGAGAAAAACAAACAAAAGAACACCCACACACAAGCAAAAAAACCCCATGACATAGCCATGCGCATTCCCCAATTGTTTTTTTAAATCTTTATTTAATTTGCTACAATATTGCTTCTGTTTTAAGTTTTGGTTTTTTGGCTGCCAAGCATGTGGGAATCTTAGCTCCCTGACCAGGGATTGAACCTGCAACCTGCTGCATTGGAAGGCAAAGTCTTAACTAGTGGACCACCAGGGAAGTCTCTACATTCCACACTGAAGCATCTGGGCAGTGAGCCTCTTGTTAAAAGTTGCTGGATGGATAATCTCATGAACATTTTCAAGCACTGATTGGTTTGGAGGAGAGAAAAAAAAGGTTGAGATTCTCAAACTCAGGTTTCCATCTGTAAAGCAAATCTAGACTATTCTGAAGAACGACATTTTTGCTTTTTAAGAAGACCAACATTTTATCCCGAACACAAAACACGGAAGGCCCTTTGTCTAAGGCCTCCCTGTCTAGAGTCCCTTCTAGTCTTCTTATTGTTTTTTGAGGGAGGTAATTTTCCCATTTCTGGTCTCTATGTTTCTGCCCTTCACCTTCAATCATAATGCAAAACTGCTTCCCATATCGTGAAAAACACCTTTCCTCCCCAGGCACAGGACTCGAATGGTAGAAATGAAAGGAAACGAAAAATTACCAAATTCACCCTCCTGGCTTTTAAGATAAGGAAAAATGAGGCCCTGAAAGATAAAGTGGCCTTGTTGAGTGTAGGGATGGTAAGAATGGAAGCAAGTGGTGGAAGGTTATACGATCATTCATACAGTATTTGATGGTCAACAGCCAACATACATGTGATGTCATAAAACTTGTGATGTAGATGGTACTAATATGTCCGTTTTACAGGTGAGAAAGCCGAGGCCCAGAGGATTCTCCCATAAGGGGAAAGAGCACATGCCTTTTTATCAGGTCACCTGCCCATGACAAAGCCTAATGACTCTGCAGCACCAAACTGCTCTGAAGGGCTGGGCATACAAAGATGAATGATACTGCCCACATGCTCATATCTATTGGGGAAAGGCTTTCATCTGCCTGTGATGTGGGAAACCCGGGTTCGATCCCTGGGTTGGGAAGATCCCCTGGAGAAGGGAAAGGCTACCCACTCCAGTATTCTGGCTTGGAGAATTCTATGGACTGTATAGTCCATGGGGTTGCAAAGAGTCGGACTCGACTGAGTGACTTTCACTCACTTCACTTCACTCAAGGCCACCCAGAGGGTATTCTAATGCTGTCCAAAAAATTACCGAAGTCCTAGAGGGTCTGCGTCTTATGGGGTCATTTGACTCTGTCCTTAACATGACTGTGTGGAAACTTTAGAAAGGGAGGGACAGTTCTTCTGCACAGAAACCTACATTTGAAACTGCGCACAGTGAGAGTCTGTGAAATGTGAAAAGCAGTAAAGTTGGCTCAAGGTTATAGAGACATTTGGAGTTTAATTGGAAATAGAGGTGAGGTAGGAACAAATCCACTGCAGTCTTCTTGCCTGGGAACTCCCGTGAACAAAGCAGCCTGGCAGGCCACAGTTGGGGTCACAAAGAGTCAGACATGACAACGACTAAGCAATAACAGCAGGGATGAACTGAGGGCTTTCTGGCCTCTTCTTAACCTGTCTTGTACTGTCCTTTGTGAGTAGTACCCTGCCTTTTCACAGTGACACTGACAAGCACAAGCTCTCCCCACCCCGACCCTTCTATTCTTGGTAAAAGAATCTGATCAACAACGAGCTCATATCCTTCATGGATGCTGAAAAAAATCATTTGGAACTTCTGTGCATCTAAGACGAGTAGGCAAACCACTGCCTGTTTTTGTAGGCTCATGAGCTAAGAATAGTCATTACATTTTTAAATTTTTATTTCTTTATTTTGGGTTGTGCTGGGTCTTCGTTGCTGCGCACAGGCTTTCTCTCGTTGAGGGGGAGCTACTCCACGTTGCAGTGAGCGGGATTCTCACTGCAGTAGCCTCTCACTGCAGGGCATGGGCTTTATGCATGTGAGCTTCCATAGTTGTAGCTCATGGGTTTAGCTGCCCTGGGGCATGTGGAATCTTCCAGGACTAGGGATCAAACTGGTATCCCCAGCATGGTGAAGTAGACTCTTAACCACTGGACCACCAGGGAAGTCCCGACTTTTTTAAATGGTTGAAAAATCAAAAGAAGAAGATTTTCTGCCATGTGAATACAACATTAAACTGAAATGTCAAAGGCAATAAAGTGTTACTGGGCTGGCAGGTGCTTTTATCACTTGCATGATATTTATGGCAGCTTCTGTGCTACAGCAATGGAGCTTTGTGGTTGCAGCAGAGATTATACGACCCTCAGAGCTTTAAATATAAATGGCAACCCACTCCAATATTCTTGTCTGGAAAATTCCACGGACAGAGCAGCCTGGTAGGCTACGATGCATGGGGTCCCAGAGAGTCGGACAGGACTGAGTGTGCACACACACACATTCAGCCTTCAAACATATAACGTTCGTCAGCCCCTATCTTAGAGCGCTCACCGTACTGTATGAGAATTGATTCTGTTCACATCCATCTCCCAAGCTAGACTTTTGAACTTGTGAAAGCCTCCATATTTCTCAGAATGAGGCTTCATTCCTGGTTGGCTTTCTATAAATGTTTGTAGGATGAAAAGAGGAAATGAATGTATGCTGTGAGCTTAGGCAAAGCAGTTCCCTTTTCTGGGCCTCAATTTCCCCTTTTGTGAAATGAGAGCATTGGCTACAGTGAACTAGGTCTCTTCTATCTCCAACATTCTATTTTTTATGTTAAAAAAGCTATAACTAAAAATCAGTATATCACATTTAGTTCACTGAATCTTATTTTCCCCCATTTGGGTTTTCCTTTAGTGACTTTTGATTATGGTTGGTTTCCCAGGTCTGTCAACATCATGAAAGGGATGCCTGACCAGCTAACTTTAGTGGAGTGTCTGATGTTAGTGCTGTGGTATGTACATTGTGTGTAATGTGAAAATTCATCACAAATCAAAAACTTCCTTTCTTCAAGTCCCCTTGTCTTGCATGAATCTAATGACAATATTCTTAGGGCATGGTCACTGTTAAGAATCTGGGGACTTCCCTGGTGGTCCAGCGGCTAAGACTCCACACTCCCAAGGCAGGAAGCCTGGTCAGGGAACTAGACGCCACGTGCCACAACAAAGACCCAGCATGGCTGAACAAATAAATAAATATCTTTAAAAAAAAAAAAAAAAAAAAAGCAGGCCTCCCCTAGCAGTCCAGTGGTTAAGATTCCCTGCTTCCACTGTAAGGGGCCTGGGTTCGATTCCTGGTCAGAGAACTAAGATCATGATGCTTGGTGTGGTCAAAAAAAAAAAAAGATGTGGAATCCAGAGAGCACACTCTGGATTTATGGCCACTTCTCACCTCCATGAAGATGCATCTATGTGATAGGCCTAGAAATGAGTCGTCTGCCCTTACTCAGAATTTTTGCTACTTATAGAAACTTATTAATTGAAAAGTCCTCCTCTAAACCTCAAGAGCAATCAGGACTATGCCCTGAGGTGGTGTTTGGTGGACACCTTCACACAGAGGTAAGGCCTGATGTGTTATTACCGTGATTTCATTTAAAGCCTTATCCTGCTTTGTTTCCTCCCAGAAGGGTTTCTGCCTCTCCCTAACCTGCCGTTGTCAAGGGGACAGAATGTTAGAATTGAGGCTCATGAGACATGAGGATGCAGGCTTGCCTGTCATCGGGCCCGATGAAAATTTCCTGCACAGAAGTCAAGACCAGCTCTCATGCATTAGGTGCAATTTGTTTTCTGGATTCTTCTGTTTCCCTTTCCACTCTTCCCCCCAGGTTTCTAACACTGTCCACTGCTTATCCTGGGCCACTTCTCTGAGGCAATCAGCATGGGAAACACTCAAACTTTCCATTCAGTATCTCCTTTCCCTATCTCTTCTAAACAACCAGCAGTGAAGTAGAGCGGACAAGGGTAAAGCCCCTATGATCCGATTAGCCTGAGACTCAGTTTCTCCCAGGTGACTCAGTGAGTAAAGAGTCCACCTGCAATGCAGGAGACACAGGAGAGGAGGGTTTGATCCCTGGGTCAGGAAGATCTCCTGAAGGAGGACATGGCAACCCACTCCAGTACTCTTGCCTGGAGAATTTCATGGACAGAGAAGCCTGGCAGGCTACAGTCCATGGGGCCGCAAAGAGTCAGACATGATGCAAGCGACTTAGCAAGTGCACCAGTTTCCCCACTGCATTGGTGGAGCTGCAGTTCCTCTTATCTGCTAAATGGAGATAATATTAATACTTCTCATCTACCTCCACTAATCATCCAGAATCCCTTAAAGGCAAAGACCATGCATTATTTATTCTTTTTTAGCTCACACTCCTCAGTACAAAGCACGCAGCAAATAACTGACATGGGCCTCATATAAGCAGAATGGAACTGACCTTACGTAGATTCATGAATGATCACGAAATGTGGAGTGTATGAGCTAAAAGGGACTCAAAGCCCTGTCTGTTCAGTGAGAGCAAATGAGAGGCAGATGTACACNTGGTTGGATGGTATCACCGACTGAATGGACATGAGTTTGAGCAAGCTCCGGGAGTTGGTGAAGGACAGGGAGGCCTCGGGTGCTGCAGTTGATGGGGTCACAAAGAGCTGGACATGACTGAGCGACTGAATTGAAGCATTATTCTCCTTTTTCACAGGAGAAAACTGGTTCAGAGAGGACGAGTGGCTCATTCAAAGTAATTTAATACATATGCTGGGATTTAGGCCCACTCCAGGGCCTGTGATCTTGTTATTCCCTTAATGTAGAAACTCGTACACATAAGTCCCAATTCAGAATAGAAGGGCCTGCTCTCAGGACATCCTTTCTTACCTACTTTTTTCATTCCCTTTCATTGTCTGTATCCTTTTCCATCTCTTTTAGAGGATTTAATTCCTATGAGGAAAAGATAACTTACTCATCCTTATATTCCTCCCAAGAGAACACAATAAGGTCTCAATAAGTACATTTTAAGCAAGAAACATACACAAGCCAAAATACAATGCTACCGTTAGAATTGCTTTTTTAATTAATTTTTATTAGGGTATAGTTGTTTTATATGGGTTTCCCTGGTGGCGCAGTGGTAATGAATCTGCCTGTCAGTGCAGGAGATGCAANTAAGGTCTCAATAAGTACATTTTAAGCAAGAAACATACACAAGCCAAAATACAATGCTACCGTTAGAATTGCTTTTTTAATTAATTTTTATTAGGGTATAGTTGTTTTATATGGGTTTCCCTGGTGGCGCAGTGGTAATGAATCTGCCTGTCAGTGCAGGAGATGCAAGAGACTCAGGTTCGCTTTTTGGTTGGGAAGATCCCCTGGAGAAGGAAAGGGCAACCCGCTCCAGTATTCCTGCCTGGAAAATTCCATTCCTGTGGGAGCCTGGTGGGCTACAGCCCATGGGGTTGCCAAGAGTCGGACACAAGAGGGCTGAGCGACTGAGCGCAGGAACAGAGTTGCTTTACAATGTTGCGTTAGCTTCTACTGTGCAGCGAAATGAATCAGCTAAAAGTACACATATATCCCCTCCTTACTGGACTTCCTTGCCATTTAGGTCACCACGGTGCATTAAGTAGAGTTCCCTGTGGTATACAGTAGGTTCTCATTAGTTATCTACTTTATACTCAGCATCGATAGTGTACATGTGTCAATCCCAACCTCCCAGTTCCTCTTATCCTCTCTTTCCCCCTTGGTATCCATACATTTATCCTCTATGCCCGTGTCTCTATTTCTGGTTTGCAAATAAGGTCATCCATACTGTTTTTCTGTGTTTCCATATAAATGTATTAATGGGCTTCCCAGGTGGTGTTAGTGGTAAAGAACTTGCCTCTCAATGCAGGAGACATAAGAGATGTGGTTGGATCCCTGGGTTGGGAAGATCCCCTGGAGGAGGGCGTGGCAACCCACTCCAGTATTCTTGCCTAGAAATCCCGTGGACAGAGGAGCCTTTGAAGCAACGGTCCATAGGGTCGCATAAAGTCTGCCATGACTGAAGGGACTTCACAGGCATGCATTAATATCTGTTTTTCTCTTTCTGATTTACTTCACTTTGTATGACTGTCTCTATGTCCATCCACATCTCTACAAATGGCCCGATTTTGTTCCGTTTTATGACTAATATTTTGACTATTTCAAAATTACAGAGTCTCTTGTTTTTAAATTAATAATGAATCAAATCACCTTACAGAGCCCATGTGGTAGGAACCATGGAATGACTAAACAGTAAACTCCTTTCACTGTGTTTCCAAATTGCACGTTCTTGCTGTCCAAAGCCAGAGAGAATGAGATCCTCCCATTCTTAGTGTGCCACTCACAAGGAGTTGAACAGAGACAGGCAGTTGCAATACGAACACAGGGACTTGCTGCTCTATGCAAATAAAGAATGTTCCCCAGAAATACAAGAAACTGGTAGGACTTATTGTGCAGAGTGTAGGGGAAGAAAGCTCACCTCTTCATACAAGCTTGGCTTTGCTTAGAGCAATTGCAGACTGAGGAGTTCTTGGCTTTAGTATTTCAGACTCTGACACCTGAAAGTCATCCTTCCAGCTGGAATGGACAAAGCGCGGAACAAATAGGTGTACAGGGATCAGAGTTCCAGAGTAGAAAGCAGAGTGGGATAGTGATAACTCTCCACATTGAAAGAGCATTTCCTAAGTTCCCAGCTCTTACTTTGTTTTAATCCTTAAAATAGTCTGAGAGGTAGGTACATTTTAAAGATGAAGAAGTGAAGCTTAGAAAAGTTAAGTAAAGTGCCCAAGGCTGCCTTGTTTGTAAAGATAGAGCAAAGAGAATTGAACCCAAATTTCTCTGAATCCAAAGTCTAAGCTCTTAACCATTAAAGCTAATCATTAACCACACTTATCTAACCATTTTATCTGGGTGGACAAGGACTGGAGGGCAAATACTAGAAACACACTGCTTCTTATTTATTGTCCTTATATGTATTTATATTAAATGCGTAATTCTTGTCTTGTAAGATGGATGCTATCATTCTAAATTAATCCGTTTGTTGTTTAAAAGTCCAAACTAATAACCTCCTCTAAACAGTAGACAAGGACAGATAGATTCAGGGTCTCCCAACTCATAATTTTATTCAAGAAACCAATGCCCAGAATAGGTCAGCCAGACACGCAGCAATCATTACAGACTTGAGCCTGATGAAAAATGCTACTTGTTTCACTTGTGTTTGTAGAGTGGCTTATGATCTACTGGGGATGTCATGTATATTATTTCATGTGATCTTCTAAAAATTAAGGAGGTACATAAAGTAATATTCACTCTGTTCTACAAATGAGGAGACCCTGCCAGAATTGTAAGCCTATTAAGTGGTAGAACTGGGACTTCGGTTCAGGTCCTGAGAATTCAAATTCCAAATACATGAACTTCCAGACTTTTTAGCCTTACAATAAGGGAGATGGAACTGTGCTCAAATCTTGGCTCTATTACACATCCCTCTGAGCCTTCTCCTCTCTCAAACAAGGGATGAGGATGTCTGCATCACAGGATCTGAAACTAAATGGAATGATGTAGGTGAAGCCCCTTAAAGTAGCAAACAGGACAGGTGTAGATCCTGCCCTCATGGACCTTATAGTCTGGAGTTAGGAGATGAGCTGTGAAAAATAAGCATCCACTAACTACACCCTTAATGATCAAATTACAATAATCATAAATGTTCTAAAGAAAAAACACGGAGTACTAAAGGAAAAACAGGTGAAGAATAGGGTAAGCTAGCCTCCTGTGTGGCCAAGGGAAGGCCTGCCTAGTCAGTGACAGCAATGCTGAGACCTGAGGGATGAGTAACAATTAGCCAAAGGATGTGGGTGAGGTGGGAGGCGGGTGTGTGGGTTGTACCAGAGGGTGCTCCAGGCTAAGGAACATCATTGATGTAGAAGCTTAGAGCCCTTGAGGAACAAAGAAATGACTTGTGTGGCTGGAGTGTAAACAGCTCCAGGAGAAAGGATGTGAAACCGTGCTGGTGAGGTAGGCAGACTCCAGGCCACCTAGGAGCCTTGCAAGTCAAAAATTTTAAATGTATCCTAAAAACTTTAAGAAGCAGTCAGAGGACTTCAGGTAAGGGGGCAACGTTAGATTTGAGCTTTTAAAACTTGCAGTTCCTCATTTGGAAAACTTAGAGTCTTTTTAAAAGCTTTGCTTTTTTTTTTTTCTTAAAAAACACTTCTTTAGCATAATTTACATTGGAGAGAGCAATACAGGGTGTGTGTTTGAAACACAGGAGATGACCCAGACTGGGGCAAGTACCAGGTCCTTCTTTTGCTACTTTCAGCATCTAGGTCATGTCACCTCAAACGCTATTTCTGTTCTTGCCACCTAATACGGTTCTTTCTCTCTCTGAGCAAGAATTAACTTCCAAATCCCCAAAGGAGATTGAAAACCAGAGAGTACACATTTCTGAGAAGCTTATTTATCCACTCTCTGTGTTGAGCAAACATTGATCAAGAATCAGTCATGTATTCAGCATCATACTTGGTGCTGGGCATGCAGAGATGGGTAAGAGAGAGTCCTTGTCCTTTAAGCGCTTACAGTCTGGGATAGAGTTAAGCCAGAAAAATAACTCAGTAATCACAGTAATTACAAGTAATTAGAAGAAATGGGGAGGGAGTAACTCACAGAGCTGAGAGTCAAAGGAAGTTTTAGAAGAGGTGATTGAAACATAATGTGTGCTCAATACATATTGAGTAAATAAAGTTTGAGCTCAGTCTTTTCTTCCTGCTCTTTTGAGATATAATTTACATGTAACATTGTTTAAGCTTAAGGTATACCACATGTTAATTTGATACACTGATATATTGCAACTGATTTCCACCATAATATTATTAAATTGAGTCTTGAAGAATGAGGGGAAGTTGAGCAGACAGAATGAGAGGAGTAGGGAAGGGGCAAGATCACAAATACCAAAAAAAAAGTGACTTTCTGAGATTATTTTATCATCAGTCAGCTGGATGGGCTGAAAAGGAGAGATTAGGTGTGAGGAGACCGAGTAAAAACCTAGGGCAGTAGACGAAGAGGATTTAAGGTGAAGAGGATTTAAAATTCACTCAGCTATAATCCTAGCTGTGCTCCGTTTTCCTGACCCCGAGTTGCACTAGGTGGTACAATGTATGGCTTGTGAGTGTTACTGCGTTGCCCGGTGAGTGGATGTGTGCTCTCCCTCACTAAAGCAGAGACCATCTCATCTACTGAAACCCTTAGAGCATCGGGTTTTGTGCTCTGTACCTTATGTGTACCCATCAAAAGCCGGGTTGACAACTGGATGCACTGAGCTTGTGTGGGACTGGGGCAGCCTTCTCTCCTCCCATAAGAGAGAAGGCAGCACCTTAAACTCAGCCAAACCTATTTATCTTTCCCCTCAAGAATGATACGTTCTTTCATTAGTTCAGTTGTACCCACCCAAC